>JAPMOQ010030916.1:1413183-1452685 GCA_026543055.1 Argiope trifasciata
TCCTCTTCCTTATTTTCAGGGAAACAATGACTAGCGCATTCAATGAGGGTTTCCGTTTCTTAAAGCGGATAGTACTCTATTGTCCCCTCTATATAAAAAAGTATAAAACACGCCCTGATGTGTCAGTATACGAGAAAGTATAAGAGGGAGCACCACTGTAGACTTACCTCTTAATAATATAATAAAGATACAAATTGCATATTGTTGGCTTCAAAATGTCACGCCTATCAATTCAGGGCAACTTTACTCCTTTGAAGAGTGATACACAGAGTGTTAGAGTACTTGCTAAATACCAAACTAATATGTCCATACACAGAAAATAACACTTTGTAATATTTTTAAAACATTACAAACTTATAATAATAAAAAAAATATTCATGCATTTTTAAAAAGAAAACGTATACATCTCCTCGTCTTTTCAAAAAATCAATTGATTGACTCCATTTTTTAATGCAGTCAGTAGTCGAATTTCCTCTCTATATAAAGAAGTATAAAACATGCATAATGTGTCGATATAGGAGAAAGGAGGAAGATTTCCACGGGTTTATTCTCTTCATATCATCGATGTTGTTTCCAAAATAATGTTGTTGTTTTTTCCCCCAGAAACTATCTTAGTAAATAAAGCATACTCTCATATACAGATTTATACAATGTAATACGCGATTGAAGGTGGTATTTTTAACTTTAAAATGCATAATGATGAATAAAGCACAAATATTTGCAAACGAAAATCGAAGCAGGTACCTTAGAAAGTCCTTTTTGTGACAGACCCTATATGCGATGCAGTTCGCTTTTTCACTTTTCTGTCTATTGCACTAATTCGTGAATTAATTTATTTCCAATATTGCAATCCTTTTACTCCACATTCCAGTATCATTGCAAGACGTCAAAGCTCAAGAAATTACTGAACTTTCGATGGAAATGGTAAAATCGATTTTGGGGGAAGGTCGGGAAAAAAAGAAACAGATGGGATGTTGCTATTTATGTGAGAATCTCTAAAATTGGCAACTACATTAGTTATTGTTCAGGCTATTGCAGAAACTGTGGAAGCATTGTTTAAGATATTTTGTTTGCTTTTGATGAACAAGTATGGTAAATCGACAGTGCATTCAGCAGAAAAAAGAAGAGGAATCAAATGATGACAAAAGTTCTGAAAAAAGTCAAGATTCACACCTAAAAAGAAAAATCAATAACATATTTGCAAATAATAATAATAATAAATTGAAAAAAATAGGATAAGAATGTCTTTCGACGTATTTATCAGTACTATTATTTCCATGTAATGATAATCTTTCCATATTTAGCAAGATTGAGAGATTAAATTTCTGAGAGAATGGACTTCTGTCGGGTAACTCATAATATTTGATACACAAGGTGGGCAAAAAGTCAGTAAAATTTAAAAAAAAACCTAAAACCCGAAAAGAATAACCAAATTAAAAACAGTTTGGAGGTTTAGCTATTATGGGTCACAGGTGCATTTTTAATTTGGAAAAAAGAATTCTAAAAAAACTGTAGACAGATATCGCTGTCACGAATGACTGAATTGGAAATGTGAGTAGAAAATCAGTTAACGTATAAATGGGAGGAAAACGAAGATAGTAAATATTGAATGTTTTTAATGCTTCTGCATGAATAGTTGTTTTATGTTTGCATGAAGAAGATGCGTTTCAAGATGGAACAAAAAGACACTCTGCTATTTTAGTGAAGGAATTCCTGATGGAGGAGAAACGAGAATTATTAGCAGACGTTGAAAGTTTCCATGGCCGCTTTTGTCTCCAGATTTGACACCAGCAAACTTTTGGCTACAGGAAGATTTAAAATCTGGGTGTATCGATCCTGTCCATTCAACCTGTCGGAATTCAAAGCTGCAATTCGCCGAGAGCTGCCATGTATACAGTCGGACATGCTGCACTCTGCCTTTGTTGGATTTGTGGAAGGTCTGGAATGTGTTGTCACCTGTTGTGGTGGACATATGAAACACATGTTGTTGTAATAAATGATCTAGTAACATTATTTTTGCAAGTTTTTTTTTCCATTTCACTTAAGTATAAAATGCCATCTACCGGCTGGTTTTCATTTTTTTTTTTTATCTTAAAAAAACCCCGCGTCTTATCAACTCTAAAAATGCAAACCACTTTTAATTTTGCTTCATTTTCCGGTTTTTATGAGTTTTTAAAGTTTTTATTAACTTTTTGCTCACCTTTTACTTGCTCTCAAGCTTTAAAATTTAGGACTTCGAGACAAAAACTACTACACTTTTATTGCTATTGGAGAGATCAAGCTCACTCAAAAGGTTCATAATGCAATCGAAATTGTCTTCTACTTAAAAGATTTTCGCGAATAGCAAAAAAGCGCATCTTGTGCCCGTAATGAAGAAAATCGAATACACATTTTAAAGCCGACTGGAAGCAAAATTTGATGCAGATCTACAGCTTTGATTCCAAGTCTATACACAAAATTCCTTTTAATAAATTGCTAATTTGTGAATAATTACGTTACAAGCTACTTTTTCCAAGGATTCCAAAATTTGATACAGATGCACAATTTTGATAGTAACACCATATACTAAATCTCATCTATCTAGCATCTTTATATATTTTTTATCCACATGTATAAATAGTATTTCTAAATGGATTTCATTTAAAATTTAACAGAAATTTTTTAATTTGGTGAAAAGACTAAACTTGGTTTAGACCAGGACATTTTCAAGTATCATATCACACGACAGGGCCATAGTTAAAAAAATATTTGAATTGGGAGATATTCGAAACATAAAGATTATCTAAATTTCGAGGTAATTTTTTTCCCATGATGATTAAATCTTTTTTTTTTTTTTTGATGCTATGATTTTTATTTATAGTGAAGATGAATGTGCGTTTGTAGCTACCAAAAATGTACCAAACTTTGAACATATATTTTCTGAAGCATATAATTTTATAGGATGAGAATGCACACATCGAAGCGATTATTTTGAATTTTTCTTGCAATAACATCCAAAAATATTAAAGTCCAAAAATTTTTGTGTTACATCATTCATCATAATTCAAAAACTCAGCTTTTCGGATATACCAATATTTTAAACATTTAAATTAAATTTAAATTTTTACTCCACTAAAAAACCTTTTAACCATATTTTTCTAACAACTTTTTTACACAAAATAAAAATAAAATTTAGCAGCACAAGCATGTTACGCGTGTATAGGAAAAACGAGTCATGCGTAGTTTTCTTTTAATCAATCTATTACTCTGAGACTGATAAAAGCTCAGATTAAAGGACTAAGTTAACTCTTCCCACAGACTAATTCTATAAAAATAGAATTTTCTGTACGTGTCAAAGATGAATGAGAAAAAAGAAAGAAACTGAAGTTATTGATGAAGCAGAGGAATTTTTATGGAAAAATTCTTTGAGGTATCACAAATTATAAAAAGCACTCGGTAGTTATATAAGACTTCAGTGCTGTATGATTTAGTTTTCAGCATTCATGTTTTACAAAGAAAAAAAGATTGAAATTTTTTAATGCAAATTTCAAATTATCATGCGAGATTTTTTTTTGATCACGTGATTATATTAATGCGCAGGTGTCAACTTTTGAAAATGCGATGCCTTTTTTCTTTCGAGATTGACGAAAGCTCCTAAACTTTTTTTGCCAACCAAGAAAAACTAGAAAAGCTGGAATTCGGTTTAAAACTTGGGATGTAATGCGCATGCGTCAACTTTAACAAATACGTTGCTTTTTTTTTCTTCTTTATTTCAAGAATGACAAGAGCTCCAAAACATTTTTGCCAGCCATGAAAAAATTGAAAACGAAAAGCCTTTATTCATCGCTTACGCGATTTCGAGCTTCAAAACCCCCTTACCGAAACCACATTATGCTCTTACAAAAAGGAATGCCACGTTTGGAAGCCAACTAACGATTTCCACATGATAAACTATTTACCAATACATTTTTAAACATATTAATTTATATAGAATTTTTGGGAAAATAATACTTTTGTAAACACAAACTGCTACTTTTTAATTTATAAAATCATAAAACAGTACAAAATGGATTAATCTTAGAACAGGAGTCAAAACTTCTAATGTTTCCCACTTAAAAAAGGATGAAGTTATATTTCCCCATTAGGGGAAAAGATAAAATACTTTAATCAAAACTGTTATTAAACGCGAGAGAAGTTTTTTTTAAACATATTACAAATATTAAACTATTTAGTTTCCTCCGAAAAAAAAAATTACATTCCATAAACATAACATCGATGATGTCATAGTTCAGCGTAAATCATTTAAAAACGCATCTGCTATCAAAGAAGCATAAATAATAATAATACAATGCTGGTAAAAATATATATGCGATTAAAAGATGATAATGAAAATTACAATGTGTGCTTTATTTATTGTCTGCGCGATTTCGATCTTCAATCATCATTCAGTTGTCCCTTATCAAAACAATATCATGTCCTCACATGATAAAAGAAAAAAGTTTGGTTTCAACATAAAAGTTTTTGTATTGATCAAAATTTAAATTTTATGGAAACTGGAAAGAAATTAGATTCTTAGCAGAACTGTTACAGCGTAGTTTCTATAATAATATTTTATATAAAAACTAATATTTGATTTTTAAAGATATTTTGCTGAAGAAGTTGTTAAAAGAACAGTTTATATTAATTGAAATCAAATTATTACAGAAACCGAAATACTTAATTTAAAATTTTAAGTAACCGGAGTACAGCTGGTCATTAAAGGTGATTAGTCTATATAAATAAAAATGAATGCTTGTATGTATGTCTCTTGTGCGTTGCCGCATCGCTTATCCGATAGCGATGAGACTTTGAATACTTATTACTTGCACTTATTTGTTTCTACTGAAGATGGGAAAAAGAAATATTGCCAACCCTAAAGTCTTGAATAATAAAGTTTTTAAAAAGCAGATTTAATATTTTTTATGCTTTTCCTTTATATATCACTCAATTTCATGAATATATTCATTTCCGATACGAAAATAAATATTATTCCTTCTATCCTTCCTAATTAAACGACAGTTATTAAAATTACAAACGACATTTCTTCTTCTGCAGCAGCGCGCCGGGAACCAGCAAGTTACAAAATAAAAACAGTAGTATTGAACACCTATTCAAACCTCCAAGAGATCGGGGAAAAATGGGTGTATTACTACTGAGGGTAAAAACATTGAGCACTCCTAGGTGGTAGCCTGACTTAAGCTCATATGAAGAGGATATTCGCTTGCACAGCCCCTTTTTACAGGGAGGCTCATTCACACACCTCACAGAACACAGGGTAGAGAACAACCATGTCCGAAAAAGATTCGGAAATGGGACGCCCAGTTCATGGGGAAGACCAAGGCAGGGTGATACATCATAAGAAAAAGTGCGGAAAAATAGTGAGTCAGCGATGATAATCTTTTTAAAATCACAATAAATAAATCTTGCATTTCCGCTGATGCGCGTGATGCAAAAATAATACTTCAGTGAATGAATGCGATCAGAATTCAGGTACCACAGCTGTCTAGACCTCACCCCTTGGTCAGGACGCTTGCACAATATCATTCTTCTAATAACAAGGATAACAGCCTATGTCATCTGTCAGCACTTAGTATTTTGTTGAGATTTTTTTATATGCAATATCAACTATTCTTTTCCTATTTTAAAAGTTGGGAACTAACACTTGGGAAATAGTCTAAAAATTGATGATTCTGAATACAAGCTTAACAAGGATTCACATGCTTTTTCAAATATTTAATTAATGAAACAAATAATTACTTTCACCCTTCATTATTAAAAATTAACTAATGCTTCATTGCATCAATTCATATAAACACCAACTTTTCCAGTTTCTAAATATACATTTAATTACATATTTTTAATTTCAGACAGAATCTTTGAAGGCTAAGTGTTCGATTTCAGGAAAGTGCAGTGTTTATCTCTCTGTGTGTGTGTCGATAGTTATATTTAGCATAATCATCAACACATCCTGATAATAAACACTGACTTTTCACGTTTTAATGGTGGCACTCGAAAAATTGATATTTGCATATTAACACATATTAGGGACGTATAACTGCAAATACAAAGATAGCGGCTGGCGAAATGTGATGAGTTTGGTTGACTGATTCAGCTATTCAATAAAATATCTCTAAAATCTTTACCGTAGTTAAAATTTTCGCTATCTAACTTTAATAAAAATTTTCTGAAATAAAATTTTTAGAAGTAGTTTTCGTTAATAAAAATAAATAGTTTATACGCTACACACAACTTTAAGAAAAATATTCGATTGTCTTTGAAATATAAGTATTTTATCTCATACTATTTCAATATATTTTCATAAACAGTTATGCTCAAAATTTGGGGAAGTTTTTTTTTTAGTTTAGTTATATTAACGTCCCATTTTGAAGCAACACTCGGACTATTTTGGAAAGGACCTCGTAATTTTGAACCGTGATCAGATGACGAGGACTACACCTGAGCTTTCACCCTCTCTTCAAACTTCTACACCACACCAGTGAGAGGATGAAAATCAGGGGGAAAATAATGAGTGCATATTTCACTTTTACTGTTATACTATATTGTATTAGCAATAACAGGGGCTTTCCTTTCAACATCCACAGCAGCTCTACAAATAATTAGTGGTCTTGAACCAGTAGATCTGATTTGTGATATAGAAACAGCTTGGTATTGGATAAAAAAATCACCATAAAGACATCCATATTTTTGGCAAAACAATTGGGAACTCTAATATGATTACGTATGAAACAGATGGATTCATCCAAATAAGATGGCAAAGGCTCAGTGGAATATTTCTGGAGTGACAGCTCCCTATTTTATCTATATAGATGGTTCTAAAAGGAATAAACAAGTTGGTGCGACTTTTTGTACTTTTAAGGGAGAAGGTAACATTGCGGAATTTCACTATAGGCTTGAAAATAACTGCTCACTTTTTCAAGCAGAACTTTTTGCAATATTTCAAGCTTTAAATTTTGAATACCATAACAAACGTTATTTGCATTATCATCTATTGACAGACAGCATGAATATATTAAAGGCTCTACAAAA
Organism: Argiope trifasciata; assembly: GCA_026543055.1. Taxonomy (NCBI): domain Eukaryota; kingdom Metazoa; phylum Arthropoda; class Arachnida; order Araneae; family Araneidae; genus Argiope; species Argiope trifasciata. The sequence goes on from JAPMOQ010030916.1 coordinate 1,420,249, forward strand.
ATTTAATCTAAAGAATAATTCAATAGATGTTAAAAGACTGGTAGATGGTAATATATCGTTACTTTGGGTTAAAGCCCACATTGGTATCAAAGGTAATGAATTAGCTGATCTGGCTGCCAGAGCTGCTTCTATTAAACCTACAATAAACTATTACTTTGGAGAATCTGGCAGATTAATCAAAAATCGTCTTCATAAAATTCTCATCGATGAATGGCAATCAAGATGGGAAAACAATGAAACAAGCCGTTTTATTTTCAACATCTTTACTCAGATAAAAAGGAATAGATGTATTTATTGACAATCAGTATTTAGCCCAATTAGCTACAAACCATGGACTTTGCCTGCATTAGCTTAAAAGATTTAGCTTGAAAAACTGTAGTTGTAGATGTGATTATGATTATGATGACATTCCTCATTACATTTTCCATTTCGCTGTTCTTCATCATCTCAGAAAACTTATTAAACCTTAACAACCTATCTCCAAAATCCTGTCAAATAATAAATTGTCTTTAGAAGCCCAAACTACCTTGGATTTCCTGTATCACAAGGAAAGCAGAATTTTTCAAACGGAATAATAGTTTATCCTAGTATCTCCTATCTGAGCTAATCTTTGAACTCCATTTTTTTTAGACTCTTTCTCGGTTATACCTAGTGATAAAGCAATTTCCATTCCTCTTTGTATTTCAAGTGTTAATGTTTTTTGCTAGTTGCAAACTTTAAATGGACTTCCCCCATTGCCTGAGTTCTTCAAAGTATGCACAGAGAAAGACAACCACTACTAAAAGTGGACAATATCCTGTGAGTAAAAGAAAAAAATAATATAAAAAAAAACTCTTTATCTAACTTTTCGCTCCTGGTAATGGACTCTAACTTAGGGTGAGCCAATGTATATTAATTTTTGCTCCTTTTTATTTATTTATATATTTCCATTTATTAACTTATTTTTCTTAATCATTTATTTATCTTTCTCTCTATGCTTTAATTTTTTGTACCTTACTTTTATATTTCTATCTTCAAAGTAAAACTGCCTGTTAGTGACAAATTTTATTATTTACTAATTATGTTTCAGTTATACTTTTAATGTGGAATATTATGTTGGCTCTTCTGCTTGAACCATTGACTGTCTAATAGCATACATTGTTTTAGGCGTCAATAGCAAAGTGATTAGTCTCTTATTCGGAAATCCTATATATAAAAGTTTTTAAAATCTTAATAAATATAACTTATAATGAAATGAATGTGACAATTTTGCCTCATTTTAATGGGGATTTCATGTACAACCGTTATGCATGTAAATACGATAAAACTATAACTATATATAAATTTATAATTATATATCTAGAAACGCATCCATATCTAATAACGAATAAAACTGAAAATAATAGAGGGAAATTTTTTAAAAAAACCTTAAATCTTTGCAACTATCCTAATCCAATTAATGTCACTGCTTTCGTTGCTTATTTTGCAGTAGTTTCTTGGGCATACAAATTTTCATTTCTGCTGGCGGGTCCTCCCCCCTTAATAATAATTCGAAGGAAATATCTCAATAGTAAGCAATATTCCTTAATATATATATATTTTTAAAATCTGACACATTGAATCTAGTAGTTAATTATAGCAAAATTTATTAAACAGTTAAACTAGTCATAGTGATATCTTTCAGATTTAATAAATCTATAATAAGTCAAACGTCTGTCAGTAAATCTGTACCTCCCAAACCTTCATTATACGAATATACACATTAGCAAACCGTGGTGTACTCAATTTTTCTCTTTTGATCACCTATTGCAGCTCATTTCAAACACATAAAGGCAATAAAATGACAAAATTATTACACTTCTATATTAAAATGAGATTTTTTTTTTATTTTATGAAAAATTTTCCATTTATTTCTCTGACCCACTCGTTATTTTATAAACTTTTCTTGAGTAGTTTCTATTTTCTGTCTTACTGGTGCTCATTTCATAAATTCAATCCCCCCCCCCTCAACATCATGCAAAAGTAATGTGCTACTAAAAAAACCACTATACAATGAAGAAAATTATTGCTCAACACAAAATAAATGTATTTGATATTATTTTAGAAATACTTATACATGCAAATTATAATTTTTAAAAAATGAAAAAAATAAAATCTAAAATTAAAATATTTAACAAATCTTTTATTTTTTTCATTATAATGCAAAATATAAATGTAACTGAAAAGCTCACTTTATAATAAAAAAGGGGAAGAGGGGGGGACCCTTTTTAAATAAACAGATATATATACATGCGTTTGAAACTTACATTTTAAAAATATATTAAATTTATTAAAAAAATATTAAAAATAAACCAATGGCAAATTGTATTAAAGCAAATTAGGCTTTTTTATTACTGCTGTTTTGCTTCATCAGAAATAATGTCTATATACATGAATCCGCGCAAAAATAACTTTAGTGTTTCTAAATATAATACAAATGAAATTTTAGTGGTTCGAACTAAGTTGATAATCTTAAATGTTACAAATTTATTATTGCCAAGTGTAATCATTTAAAATAATTATGAAAAACACTTTTTTGACAATAATATTTCGGGGCCAATTTGCAAAATCAAGTAAAAAAAAATATTTATTTCGGAAAACACATTCGATACTGTGCTGCTAAATAAATACCACCATCTTTTTTTAAAGCTACATCATTCAACCTTGTAGAAGTGAAGTCAAAACATTAAACCGAATATTAATGATTTAGTTTTTACTAAGCAAAGAATATAGGCTAACGTATGTAGGCCTTCAGGTTTGAAGATATTAAAATGAGCAACTTTTATTAGAAAAGTTTTTTGTTAACTCTTCAAGTCTTAAATACGATTGTTGTTGTTTATATTGTTATAAAATGATTTGATCAACATAGTTTGTAAAAAATAGTTTTCATTTATTAATTTTAAATTTTTTAAATGCACGTGGAATAAAACTTAATAGCTTGAAGAAAATTAATTAAATAACAAAAGGACTGAAATATTTAATGGCAACATTATATAAAAATGGTCAGTTTTAGAAAATTTCAACAACTGTCCATACTTTAATTTTTTAAAAAATGTTAAAATGCATTTGATTATGTTTATTGTGTGCAATACAAATCGTTAAATATATTTATTTTGCAATAAATGAGATCATAGAATAGCAATAATTTTTTAGGTATGGTCTCTTTGATGTGCAATATTTCATTATTTATGCTTGAGGACTAAGGGTAGTAAAAAAATATTAATTTAAATGGCAAGGATAACTTTGCAAAGATTTTTAATAATATATATATTAAAAGAGTCCTTACATTATGAATTCCACAAATATAAATTTATAATTCATTGAAAGCAAAATAAGCATATACAAGAGAATTTTTTTTTCTCTTATATGTTTATTTTCCTCTCAATACGCATGAATTTTACAAAAAGTTAATTTTTGTAAATCTCTTTTATCTTTATTTTTCCTTCATTATTTGATTGGATGATTTGTTAATGAAATATGCAGCAATCGCAAAACGAAGTTTAATGAAATAATGAGTCAAAATTTGTTATACATTTTTTATTTTCATTCATGAAAAGAAAAATAAGAACATAAAAAGTAAACATTTAAAGGAAATATTTTTACATTCATCTGTGCTTAGTTCTTAACAAAAACACTTTTTAAATACTATTTTCACGTATGAAACTAGATACAACAATCTTATAATATAATAAAACAACTATCTTATAATATTGTTGAAACATTTCCTTCATATACATACCATTTCAATATTTAGTTACTGAAATGTTGTTGTCGTGTCCGTGTTTATCACGGAAAGGGGGTGCAGTAGCTTCTGAGAGTAAAGACCCCTGAGCACCCAGAGGGCAGAAGTCTGACTTCTAGCTCACACACACGACGCAACCCTTTTTAGGGGGTGGTCGAATTCATTCTACCAACCAGGCTACCGCGGCTCTTTGTAATGGTTGTGGTAATCTTATATGTGATGGAAGCCTTCATTTTGATTCTGTAAAACAATTTTTTCCTGTCATTTCAGAAGTATTAAGAAAAAAAATTAATGTAAAGAATGAAAGAAAAGCACCTTTTTTTTTTCATTCATTTCATAACTAATTAAGTTATATTGAACTTCATACAAATGAACAAAAAAGAAAGACAAGAAATGATACGATTAAAAACACAGTTTCATTATTTTTTACAAAGGAATGTAGTTATTTCTTATATAGAATAATTTTAATGTAAAAAAAACAAACTCCAAATATGTTATTAAAATTCAAAAAGCTCCCTGAAATTATCTCGCATACTCTTTAATAAAAGCACTTGCATATTATTTATTAATTGCATGCCATTGATGAACAATTACAAAAGAGCCTATTACAGTGCAGCCTTTGACGACTAATTGCTGGTATGCTATTAATATACAAGCAGCAGAACATCAAATTTGAATTTTAGACAACTAACTTCAATTGATTAAAATTAAAATTTGATGCAGAGCAACAACTTGATACGGAAATTGTATATCAAATTTCGCATACTTAAGTTATTGCATTAATGTGTTTGCATGCTTGTGAAAATACATGAGGAAACGCTCAAGTGTTTGATAGATTTGTTCTTAAATTCGATAGATATCAGTGTGCTAAATATCTACAAGGGATGTCCAAATGAAAAAAAAAAAGTATGAAATTCGGTGAAACACTGTGGATATAAATGAAGACTTTATTCAAAGTACACACTATACGCCTGAACATAACGATCGCATTGATTAACGAGCCGGATGATTCCTTGTTCCCTTTTCATTTGAACACCCCTTGCATCAAACTCTCTTCATTTTTCAACCACCATATTAATTTATATTCGGATGGTTGGATATAGACTTTCTGGAGAGAGTTTAGCTCAAATAGAAATCTACATATTTCGAGTGAAGATCACATACTTAATTTCATCTGTCTTACTCTACGTGTTTTGGAGTTAACACTTAGACAGATATAATTTTGAAAATGTGATTTTCGGATTCAAGAAATCTGAAGATTCATCAAAATCTTTAATTCGAACAACAAAAATATCACAACACTTTTTCGCTGTTTACTTTATGTACGAGAAGAAAAAAAAATTAATAAACTGAAAAGAATAAGGATTAAAAAAAAAATAATAATAATTCAAGTCAGTTGAAAGTATTTTTTTACATACAAATTGGCCTAACCCATTTTAGGCCAAAGATTGCAAATGCATCTTAAGCGAGGAATTAAGCAGGATTAGTTTGGTTTAATTATATAACAATCCCGTTGTAAAGCAACACTAGGATTAGGAATTAGAAAGGAAGAAAAATCTTAAATAATGATCCAATTAGTTAGCATTTGAGAATTAAATCAAAATCAAGACAATCAATTTTTGGCAAATATATATATATATATATAAAAATAAATGGTTTTTTTTTTATATTTGGAAACAAGATTTCATAGAAATGATTTAATTTGCAATTAATTGATCAATTTGCAACTTAAATTAAATTTTATTTAATTTGCATTTATTTATTTGTTTGGCAAACTGCAAAACAGATAAATAATAAGAATGTTTAACATTAATTTTAAATGTAATTCTTTGAATTAATAATCTAAAATGGATTTCAAATTCCAAACAAATAATAAAATAATCCAAAGGGATTTAAAATTTAACAACAGAAACTGTAAACATTAAACTGATATTTCATAGCTCATTAGTACATTTCACTTTTTAGCTAAATAATGGAAATCAAAATACAAATAAAAAATGAATCAATTATTAAACAAGTTTATTTATATATTTGAAACCCTTTCAGGTTAATTGCTCAAGCCAACACTAATTTTAAATTCACATGAAAATGAACACATATATCTTCTCGCATACAATTATAAAAATAACTGTGATAAAACCCAGATTAATTTCTATCTGAATTTAATAACAAAAGTCGGCTCAGGCAATAATCCTGAAAGGGTTTCCAAATCTAAAATGTTTTGAATAATAAAAGCTCAAACGTATTTATATTCAAAAAGGCTTATTATATTATTATGAAAACATTGCATTTGTACTATCATTGGCTTGGGCGTATGTACCAATTACTTTTCGATAAACCCAGAGCATTGAATGATGTAGGTTCAGTTAGGACAGAAAAGTCAAAATATAAGTCATAACAACATAGTACAATTGCCTGCAATATAACATATTTGCAGTCTTCTCGAAATTATAGAAATAAATAATCAAAGAATAAGGGTGTTGACCAAAGTTACTATTCCGGTGAAGGGTCACAGTGATTAAATTGGAGCAAGCTTATTACATTGTTTAGGAAATGTTGACTTTCTATAAGTTCAGAAAAAACAGGATGTGAGACAGTGTCTATTTCATTTGCAATGGCATCATTTATCTGGAATGCAACATCCTTTCCATCTATTTTAGAACCGCATACCTTGCATTGACCTTCTGGTGAAGTTGAGAAACAGACATGTTGAAATGGGCATAAATACCAATTATCTTCCGATAAATCCAGATAGTGCAATGAAGCAGGTTCTGCAAAGACAGGAAAGTCAACATTGAAGCCACCATAACGTAATACAAGTGCCTGCAATAGCGTCACAAATTCTTTAGCCTTTTCTTCTCGAAATGGTTGAAAAGAAGTCGCACAACGAACAAGAGAAGATAATTCTGTATCAGATATTATGTGCCCGTTGGCGTAAATGAATTTTAAAAGTTTATCTCCCACTTTGAGACGATGAATTTCCCAATTCAGCTCCATCAGTTGCTGGTCAGATGCAGTTAAGAATTCATCTATCATGAAATCAGTTAATAGTTTCTTATTCAATGACATAAATCGAACCAGTTCATGATATGAGTGAGTCACTTGAAAATCTTTAACTTCTGGTCGATTATCAAAAAAACTTATTTCTTCCACCAATGATAGAGCCAAGTTAAATAAATTTTCTATGGTAATTATTTCTATTAAATTGCGACCATATACAGACTTCAGAAATTTTACTATTGGTTGACAAAAGTTTGGAAGTCTGTGTATATTGGATTTAATTTTCTCCATCAAAGAATTCTGAATGTAGAAATTCCTATAAATGTTACCACATGTAATATCTTTCACCTTTTCAATGTTTTCCAGACAGGATTTTATAATTTTTCCAAAGCAAAAATTTCTTCTGATTACCTGTTTACATTTTGGGCAAGACATCAGTTGAATTTTTCTCTTTTCTTGATTGGAAGTTTTTATCCACTGTATGAAGCCATACAGTTCAAAAATATGCCCGCAATTCTCCAAGCGAACAAACCTAACGTCTTCTTGATCTTCTGAGCAAAAAAAATTCTTTTGCACTTTATCACATTTTCTACATTCTTTGGGACAAAGCTCTCCACAAAGACCAATGCAAGGGTGTCCGCAATTCAAAATTTTAGCACATGGCTCATAGCAGATATCACGAGAGCATTTTTCAGCACAAAGTCGATTGCATTTTTGATGAGGACAAGACCATTCGCAAGGTTGAAGACATTTTACGCAGGGTTCACAGCACTTTCTTGGGCACAGGCCATGAGAGCATCGATTTTCGCAAGGATACTTGCAAGGAGGGCAGTTTCTGGAACAACTAGATGTGCATTCATGGCCACATATCAAAACACGTTTGCAAGGTTGGGTACATGAAATATGCAATCGACCTTGGTAGCATTTGCTACATGCTCCTTGACATTGGTGCCCACAAGATAGTTTCATATTACATGGTTCTTTACATATTTTCGCAAGGTGCAGAAGATCACCGGATTTGTAACATTCTACTTCAACTGAATGTCCACAAAGAGATGAAACAATTTTCTTTTTCTTCAGACAATTTGAAATACAAGCAGAGCTACAAATATTTTGACATTGATGTCCACAAGCTAAGATTTTTTCACAAGGTTTTTCGCATTTTTCTACAATAGAATCTCTCATAAAGCAATAAACCTTAATAATATGGCCGCATGGTTCCACCTGCCTTTCAACTAACACATAACAAGGTCCACAAACTTCAGAGCAAGTTTTTTTACAATAATGGCCATACATGCATTTCCTGTCACATGATTTCAAGCATCTTGCCTTTTCATGTGTCTTATCATATGGATGGCACATAAGTTGGCACGGATGACCACACGCCAAAATAAATCCACAGATTCGACTACAACCACCTTCACGAAGAGTATCAAAATCTTTCTCAAAAGAAACAAAATTAGTAGTGCCAGGATGATTTTGACAAAACAATTGAAGTGATGGGCCAATAGCTTGATTTTTATCCAAGATCTGGATAATATTTTTCCAAACAAGATTTTTTTCTTGCAACATTCCAAAATTTCCAACACAATAAAGGGCTTTCTTAGCTCGAGACAAAGCCACGCATATACGATTTGGAACTTTTAAAAATCCTATTTCCCCTTCTTCGTTGCTTCTAACAAAAGATACTAAAATAATATCATTTTCTTCACCTTGATAATTATCAACTACAGTGAATTTCACATTTTTCAAGATACCATCACCTGCCAACCTCTTCAAAACAAGGAGTTGACCTGAATATGTGGTCAAAACTGTAATTTGAGAAGGTTTATATCCTTGTAAAAGAATATATTTACATAATTTTACCAGGAAAGTTGCTTCATGTTGATTTATTTTGCTTTTAGTGTTAAATTCATGTAATTCATTATAACAGTGGGTAATAAAAAATAAGTTCTTTTTTATTCCTTTCATATTTTCGTATTTCAAGACCAACTCATGATTCTTTAAGTCTTCATAAAAATGTGGTACTAATAAAGCAGCTATTTCCGGCCTCATTCTATGCTGAATGCTTAATTTATTGCATGGCATTTCATTCTTCACCATTCTTTCAAATAATGAAATATTTAGACCATATTGAACAGCCAAATCATGCACAGATGGACTGGGCTGAAGCTGTTGATGATCGCCAATTAAAATAACATGTTTTGTGGTCGAAGTAAGTGAAGTGACTATGTGACTTTCTAATATTTCTCCCGCTTCTTCAAAAACAACAACCAATGGATTTAATCGTTTAACAATATTTCGATATTTAGCAGCTCCAGTGGTAGTCATACCAATCACATGAGCTCCGAGACATGTTAAAAAATCAACTTCAGATTGCAATTCCTTAAGCTCCACCAATTTTGTTTTAAGCATTGTTTGCATTTTCAATATTTCTTTTTGCTTTTTGGAGACATGCAATTCCAACCAGAATTTATACAAACGCCAACGGTCAATATATGGTAACGATAGAATATCATTGATTTTTCTCAGTTCTTCCTCGGTCATAGCTGTTATTCTGGTTAAATTATCAGTCAAGTTTTGCTCCTTATTTCTCATTGTATATGTAAAATGCATCTTATAAAGCGCATCAGTGTCTTGAGATAATTCATCTTTATTAACATCAATTACAAAATCAGTAAATTCTACTGAGCTGATGCTTCGAAATGCTTCTATAAATTGAACTTCGGTTTCATCACATTCTTCTTCGTATTCGTCTTCCTTTGAAGCACAAAAGTCAGCAGGATTGCTATTTCGAGCATAGATATCAGAAAACACTGTCTCGTTATTTTTACATTTGGCTTGATTCTCAGATTCAAGTGTCGTTTCAATACCAAGCCAAATATACAACACCAATTCATCGTGTGCTGAAAAAGATAAATGTTTCAAAACATCGTAATGTTCAGCGGACATGCTATCTTTTAATATATTTAATCTTAAGATTGTTGAATGACACATTTCAATATAATTCTTAATCACACAAATACGTTTAATCAAGGATTGCAACTCACATTTCCTTTGCTGTATGACTTTGAATAGAGGTTTCGGAATTATTTTTTTCTGTTCTAGAATTTTTCTCAATTTGTGCAACTGAAATTGGGATATCGCTTCATTTGTACTTCGCCCACCAATTCTCACTATCAGGTTCGAAAATTGTAGTACACCTTCTAAAAATTGGTCCAAACCGCGATTTGTGTAACAGACCACCATAATTGGACGATTTGGTTTACCAGTTCCATATAAATTGTGCAAGAGCAATTGAACAATTCTGAGCCCAACATACGTCTTACCAGTTCCAGGCGGGCCTTGTATAAGGGCAAATCGTTTTGTCAGTGCGGTTTTAATTGCGGCATATTGAGAGGGATCCAGATTCAACTCTGAGGCAGATGGCCAGCATTGATCACTAAAAATAGGAAGCAATTTTGCCTTTTCCAGAATTCGTTTATCTGAAATCATATCAAATTTGTAGATGGTTTTTATCACGTCTGAGTCCTTGATGCACTTTTCAACAGATGATCGACTCAGAGGCAGTAATAAAGGACGAATGTCATACATAGTTGATTCAGTTATATATTCTGGCTTTAGCACATATTTTTGTACTTCAACAATATGTGATTTCATTGGAAATTCTGTTATCTCAACTTCCTGTAATGCTTGTAGGTTATGTCTATAAGATTCAAAGTAAGCACTTATTTCTATTACTACAAAGCTTCTTAAGCGAGTCAGAGTTAACACTTCATTACTTATTTCTTCAAAGCGCAAAAGCAGCAAACCTTCTCGGAGCTCTTTCGGCTGCCTGCGAACTACGGTGGCAAATAATATGGTCTCAAAATCATCCGAAGATAAGCAAAGAAGAGAACCGGTGAGAAACCGTTTGTTATTTTCCCATTTTATTTTGGAAAATTTCTCATCACTGAAACGAGCCAAATAAACAAGCTCTCCATGCACAAATTCTTGTTGAATGATACGAACATCAGAATACACTCTAACATGTTTGCATCCACTCAGAGACTTTTCTTGTTTTTTCAAAGTCAGATACTCGGCAATACCATCTCTGATGGTTTTCACGTAATCTTCCCTACACAAACGAAACTGCACGTCAAGATAATGCTTACTATCTTCATAACTTCCTCTAATCAAATTAGGCTGCAAAAACGCACATGGCGAATGAATATCTTTAATCGTAGGCAAAACAGATATACTGCGGTAGTCTTCAGGAGAATTTTGAGACTGTAGTTTCTCTGTGCTGCAAAGTTGTTCTTCTTTCATTGGACTGCAGGAATACAAAGAAGCGTATAACTTCGTTTCAAAAGTCTTAAGGTTTTTTGATATCAGACAGCATAACTGATCATCTTCTTGAAGGTATGTATGACAGGCACTCTCCAACGCTTGAGCATTATTTTCAAGGGCATCTAGAAAAAATTCTAAATAACTGAATGGCACAGAAGTCAAAATTTTAACCAAGAGTTCTGATAAACTGAGAAAAGAATTCCAATGGTACGGAATTTTTATAGGTTGGTTTTTGAACGATTGCAGAAACGTATAAAATTTCATAAAAAGGAACTTATCGTTTCTGACTACATAATCAATCATGGTGATGACATTCTGAGGTAAATGAGAAGTCGTAGCTTTCTGTAAGACAAGCAATACTAATGCCATAATATTTCGACTAACAACCTGTTCCTTCAAAATTCCTGAAAAAGAAGGTTCTTCACTAAGAATAGTACACAGAATGAATTCTGGACTCTTAACAAGCAAGACTTCCAGTTCATATTTTGACATAGGTTTAATATATCTAATGGTTTCCGATTTCTCAGCACTTTTAAATGGATGTGTTTCCACTTCATCGTATTTCCAGATTGAATCCTTGATTCCAAACATTATATGAGAGAATTGATAACGCCTTCCTGGTGGTATATAATTTGAAACAAATAATTGATAGTACTTTTCTAATGATTGACGCCACTGACGCCGCTCAGATCCAGGAGCGGCAGAAAAGTTCCTAACAGTCGAATTGAAGTTCGGAAGTCCGAAAAGCAAAGACATATTTGGTTTTATGTAAATAGTTGATGTTCTATCAAGTTGTTCCTTTTCATCATGTGAAGATCGGGCGACACACATTTTCTTTGGTCGACAAGACCTGCAACAATAAAATAAATATATATATATTTACGTACGCATGTATACATATCTATAAAGGAACGGTATATCACAGCCATAAAAAATGCACTTATCTACTAAATTCAAACATTTCCTCCCTAAACGATTCATAGCGGCAAAAATCCGTTACTATACTAGTATCCACCCCCACTTAAAAAAACAACTTTAAGATGAAAAGTCAAAATCTTATTATCCGAGATATTAATAAAATTCAAAATTATATTTCTTCGATTAACTTTCCCATTATTTCAGTTTACTTGAAAAATAAAAAGAAAGAAAAAATAAATAAAACTTTTCATTTGAAACAGTGTAATATTATGCTTTTCTCCATCATAAAATGTGTCAAAATAAATTCATAATTAATCATGTCATAATTAATTTTATAATTAAATTAATCAAGTCATAATTAATTTTATGTCAAACCATAAAAATTAGTTCATCATAAAATTCGGCAAAACAGCGGGAGCACATAAGTGAAAGAAAAGATGAAAAAAATTAGTTTGAATTATATTTTTACTTATAATAATAATAATAATGTGAAAAAAATACATCTTGGTGCTATATTATATATATATATATATTATATATATATAGGATGTTGCATAAATGATGGGAGTAACTTTAAGGGGTGATAGTACACATCAAGATGAGTAATAGTAAATAGGAAACCAAGAGTCCCAAACGTCTTCCGAAGGCGATAGGCGCCATCAAAGTTTAGGGTCCTAAATTTCAAATGATGATAAACGGAAAAATGGATCAATTCACTTGCAGTTTTCGCTAAAATCATTCTTTAAATTAGTATTTTCTTTAAAAAAAGTTTTAAACACAAAGTTAATAAAATGCCGATAGAGGACGCTCTAGACTTTGGAGTACCGAACAACTATTTTTTACCAGTATTTTTATTTTTATTTTGTTAAATGTTTACTAAAGTTTAGACTTTAACTTAAATTTTGAACGCAAAATTGAAACTATCGGGTGCGGTTAAGTGGCGCAAATTGGATCGCATTCAGGGGGTGAGGACATTGAAATGCTCGTATGTAATGATCAAAATAAAAAAACGATAAAGCAAACTTTAAGAGATGATAGTACAACATAAAAACAATCAACTTTCATTAGAAAATGCATAATTTGAATTCAAATGCAAACGTGTTAGAGTATTTTCAAATTTATCCATGCAAGCGTTATAGCAGCAAGTTTCTGGAAGAAGAACATGAAATTGTGATATGGGGAAGAAGAAGAACGCATATGCAAATTGTTATTAAGATAAAAGCCACTGACCCGAGTGGGCAAGTGTACATCACGGTAGAAACGTAACAAAAGATGTGTCCCTTCACTGATCAAGAAAAGGCTGATATGCACTTCATTTACGGAACTGCAAATGGGAATAGTGCAGTGGTGCGACGATTGTATGGAGAAAAGTTTCCCAACAGGCGCTTGCCTAATGATAAAACATTTGTGCGCTTGCACAGACAGTTATTGTTAGTTGTGTGCGATAGAATCCTTTATGCGCCAGAAGTGCGAAATTATCTAAATGCAACTTTCCACATCAATGGATTGGGTGAGGTGGTCCTGTCCCCTGGCCACTGCGATCGCCCGATCTTTCATGTCTGGATTTTTTTTTGTGGGAACACCTGATGATTCATATGCATGAAACTCCTATCGAATCTGCAGAAGAACTCGTCGCCAGACTTTCGGCCGCTGCAGGGGAGGTGCGCGATACTCCTGGCGTGTTTCAGAGAGTTCGTGAATCCCTTCTTCGCCGTTGTACCGCATACATCGCCTCTAATGGTCAGATTTTCGAACAGCTATTGTAATCATTTATAATTAAACCTTTTTTATAACGTAAATGTTCTTTATTTTTTGTCTCTTAAAACGAAATCTCTTTAAGCGCCCTCTATCACCTTCAGGTTAAAATTACGAGTATGACTTCTTTGATGAATGTTGTTTGATTCGGTGTTGTACTATCACCTATTAAAGTTTGCAGCATCATTTATTATTTTTCTTATTAGATACAAGCGTTTAAAATTTAACCCCCTGAACGCGATTAAATTTGCGCCACTTAACCGCTCCCGATTGTTTCAATTTTGAGCTCAAAATTTAAGGTAAAGTCTAAGCTTCAGTAAACATTTAAGAAAATAAAAAAAAAAATTACTGGTAAAAAGTAGTTGTTTGGTACTCCAAAGTCTAGAGCGCCCTCTATCGGCATTTTTTAAACTTTATGTTTAAAACTTTTTTAAAAAAGAAAATACTAATTTAAAGAATGATTTTAGCGAAAACCACAAGTGAATTGATCCATTCTTCCGTTTTTTTAATCATCATTTGAAATTTAGGACCCTAAACTTTGATGGCGCCTATCTCCTTCAGAAGACGTTTGGGACATTTGGTTTCCCATTTACTATTACTCGTCTTGATGTGTACTATCACCCCTTAAAGTTACTCCCATCATTTATGAAACACCCTGTGTATATATATATATATATATATATATATATATATATATATATATAAAGAAAACAAGTTTTAAATAAATCACCTCTAGAAGTAAAACGGAAATAAAATAGAGCGTCTCATCAAAACTCTCGCATACTTCCAGGAAATGCTTTGTATGGCATTAGATAATAATTACGGAACGTTAACACCAGGTGCGAATTAAATATTTTTAATGACTCTATTGTGTGATCGTTGGCAAATGTTTTGGGATTAATCACCGGCATGCGGTTGAAAGTACCCGAAAGCGAATTCGGATTCAGGACGCATTCTTTTTAATTGATCAAAACAAAAACTTCGACTTAAAACTACACTTATATTCACAAAATTAGCTATCAAATTTGCAATATTTAAATCTCTAAATTTTTGAGTTATCGCGTTTACATATTTCTGAAAGTACAGATAGAAATGTGGAGAATCCTTTGTTAAATTTGGCTCAAAATTTGACAGAGGTTTATATAATAGATACTAATTTTGTATACAAAATTTTAAATATCTAGCTCTCTTCGTTTGGTAGTTCTCATGCTAACTTAAATTCGAAAAGTTAAACAGATAAACAGGTTTCTTCAAAACGAATGTTGTTGAAAATTTGATCGGAATCTACAAGTTTGGTGTGAAGACCGTGTACCAAATGTCATCCATTTAGCTCAAAATGTTTTGTACTCTTTTAGTCACATACTGTCATTTTCCGAAAATATGTTCTCGAATTCAAAGACGCATAAAACTTGGAGATCCATTAAAATCTTGAGTTTGAATCGTTTGACGATTGTAATTTCTCTAAATTTTGTAAAGGAGAAAGTCAAATGCAAATTAAAGCCTTTTTTTTAAAACAGTCCTTCTCAATTTAATTATATTAACGTCCCGTTTTGAAGCAACATTAGAGCTATTTTCGGACGGACCTTGTAATTTTGAACCGCGGTCAGATGACGAGGACGACACCTGAGCTGCCCCCCCCCCTCCTCCAAACTTTCACACTAGCAGGCAGTTCTTGGATCCAGAGCGAGACAATATATCGTATTGCTTCAAATTTTTTTTTAATATTAAAAGAAGAATTTTATTCAATAAATAAGCTTTGCATTTCTTTTTTTAAGTTTAAATAAAAGTAAAGAAAGCATTCCCCCCCCCCTACAATTTTAAAAGCTGCAGAGTAATGTGATTCAATGATTCGAAGAAGCATCATTATCATTTTGTATTTCCTTATAGTAAAAATTTTTGTTATAAACTATGACCAAAACTAATTTCTTAAAAATTATTATTTTTAAAATTACATGCAACCAAACAATTTTTTAAATTCAAAATCTATTCATTTTTAATCTTTAAAACAGCGTTAATATAATTTTTATGAGGTAATATGCTTTGTTGTTATGATGAAAACACATTAAAATCATATTTTTTAAAATTAACGAATTCTCAGAATTTTAATTCGAAGTTTAAAGTGCCTCTAATTCCCGCAAAATAACTTCCCAAATTTCATGCTCCTAGCTTCAATGACTTAATGTTGGGCGTTGGCTCAGGACAAGACTTTATATATGAAAAAAGATTTCATTGGATTTTTTTTCTATAAGAGTTATAAAAAGAAAAAAAAATCTTCATAAAATAATGAGCTTAAATCCTGAAAAAAGAATTCTAAAAATAATAATTAAAAAATATTCAAGTACCACATACAGCAGTTCCTCCCCCCCCCTTTAGTCAAATCAAATTTGGCAAGATCAGTCCAACAAATAAAAATGTGTAAATAGATGGGAACATTCTTTAAACACCAGAAAGGATATCACAATCATTGAAAATTAAAGGTTTTGAGTTAAAAAATTTCATCAAACTAGATTTTAAACGATTGAAAAATTCATTATGGTACAGCTGAATACACGTAGAAGGTCATTCAAGCGAAGTATGCCATAGTACACATTTCATACTGCCCTTTTCGGATAACTATTCCAGTATTTTAATAAATAGCAATGTACATTGTTGCAGAAAAAAAGGGAGGGGGGGGAGACCGATAAAAAGGAAGGGGAAGAAACGAGTGGGGAAAAAGAATCATTAAGCGATATCTTAATATTTGCTAGAAACCCTGAAATACTTGTTAGAATCCATCGATTATGCTATTTTTTTTTTATAAATCCGATGAACAAGCTTTTGTGACCATGATTTCAACACTAGTAATCGAAATCACGAAACAATATAAAAAGCTTTGTAGTAAACAATACAAAAAGCTTTCTTCACTTCAGTAGATAATTAAGCACTTTTAAGGTGCTTAAAAATGGTTTTCAAATCCAAGCACTTTTTAAGGACTTTTCATGAGGCTACGCACCCTGGTTGAAATAAAATTAGTGAAGGTTCAATCACAAATTAGTATGCAAATGTTTACGGCTTCTGCGTAAATGAAGAGTCGTAGGCATCATGAGGAAATAAAATATGTTTCATATTTTAAGTTTTAAATATAAATTTTAAAATATATGCTTCCAGTAAAATACTTTAAAATTTTATATCATGAGTTACAGAACATGACGTAAAAATTGCACAGTCAATAAACTTTTAAAAATAAATCTTATGCAATATTTCTTTTACATAATCATTTCTACATTTTTAATTTTTAGTATTTTTGAACCAATAAACAGTACAATTACTACTTATTTATTTAATCATTAATTTGCATGCGACCCCTAAAATATGAGTATCCGACATGATTTTTCCTTTTTGCGAAATTATACCCAAGCACCGAAAAGTGGTTGAAGTCAGCATTTATGTATTTTCATATCTTTGAGACATTTTGTGATAAAATGCTGAAATTTCGTACACCACCTTATTAGAGGATGAGGCACATTTTATTCATTGGGAAAATTTTCCTACGGGGTTCGTATAGAAATTAAATTTTGTATTTTTAAAAAGATTTAATCCCGGAAAATTTTAATTGATTTCATAACATTTTGCAGCTTATTTTTACGCAACTTTGCAATTTACAATATATGTCTATAATGAATATTTAAGGAATAAAAGCCACCGTCAAGGCGTTTGAGGAGACCCTGTTTATAATACCCTGTTGCCCTAAAATTCAAGCCACTTTCATTGTTTCATCAATTGCTTGCATCATTTCCTCCGTCGCTGAAAACTACAGAACAATTATCTGATATATGATAATACCTTATTAAAATTAAGTTGTTACCATAACGCGAAATTTATAAATCAGATAAACTGGGCATTTTTGTTTTTAATGGAACCACTATAACGTCAAGGGATAGTTTCCATTAGAAAGTTTCACATATTTCTATCACATTTTTGCATCTACCACCATTTTGGATGTGGGGAGAAAGCCCCCTATTAGTTTTTAGTTGTGAAAATCAAATTTATTTTTCTTGTAAAATTGATATAGGTGGTGGTGCATTCTTTAGAGAGAAAATTGTGTAAGAATTTATTTTTGAAAAATTTATTAAAAAAAACAATACTAATCTCGTTGAGAAACTTACAGGCTCCAAAAAATTCTTTTTTGCGATAGTAGATTTCGGAGTTATTGAGTAAAAAAAATTTCAATTAATTTTTCCTTTATCATGAAATTAGTAAAAATTTTCAGCCATCCACCTTTTTTTAATTACTCAAAAAATAATTTAGAGCTCAACATAGAGCTACTAAATATGTTCTGTGTGTTACACAAGTTCTCTATCAGCACGATTTTTGCAATAAGCAGTTTACCGAAATATATATAAATAAAAATGAAAGTTGGTATATGTCGTACGCGTTGCCGCACTGCTCATCTGATTGCGACGAAAGACACAAAAGATTCAGTGAAAATACTAAATTCAAGTCAAGAGATTAATATTTCTAAGATGTTGTACTTAAATGCTATGTAAGTCGTTCTCTGAGGTAACAACATTATTAGAGTATGCAAGAAACTTTTAGAGAAACCAACCCTATAGGATTGAAATTTTAATAAAATTTTTGCTTTTTTTGCAGTGTTTTCTAAAAATATTAAGAGTATTCAAATATTTGCATCATTTTAACTTGAAAAAAATTAATTTAATTATATCAACAAATTTATGGCATAAATATATTTTCTGTATTTAATAAATTTTAAAAGAAAATATTGTAATGACATTTTCTGACATTCAACCTGAGAATTCTGGACAAATCTTAAACGAATCACGAGATACAATAAATCGTTTTTGAATTACCATTCTGACAGAACACCGAGCTTCACAATTCTAAAAGAATACACAAATCTAATATATATAAAAATGAATATTTGTTTGTCGATTGAAATCATAAAAGTAGAGTAAAAAATATTTATGCTTCTACTTTATACATCCTTCAATTTCAATGAATGTATTCATTGCCGACAAGAAAACAAATGTAATTCCGGATCAAACAAGATAACTGTTTCTGTTTCCAAGATTTTCTGCGGCAGCAATGCCCGGATATCAGCTAGTTATAACATAGCTAAAAAAGACATTAGAAGTTTAATCGGGTTTAAAAATAAACTTTCATGTGAATTTATTAATGGCATAACGTATAAGTTTTAAATTGAGAAAATGAACCGAGCGCATTTCCGGTATTTCTATGACCTTTCTCGTCATTCTTTGACCTTGATTTTCGTCATATTAGATACTTTTTCGTTTGTTTGTTTTTTCACGTATATGCGAATACCTTATTGTTTCTGACAATATTATCTTATTACAATTCAGTCCACGAATAATCCGATTGTTATTATCTGTTGCCGAACTAGCCGTCTTTGGCGACCAGTCGGTTCGCCAATCGTAATGCTCGTTAAAATTTTAATAATTAAATATTTTATGTAAATCCTAATTTAATAGCTTCTTCATCAAAATAATTTAAAACAAATTTTGATAGTCATATAATGCACTCATCTATACTTATAATAAAGCTCAATGTGTGTGTGTGTGTGCGTGTGTGTGTTGGCGCTCTACAGGCCAGACCGTTGGACCTACAGCTACCAAATTTGATACATGTATACCTTGGAGGTCGGGAATGTGCACCTCGGAGCCCTTTTTTCGAATTTTTAATTAGAATTTGAATTAATTAAAATTTAAGCGAAATTTCGACGTTTTTCCGCTATAACTTCCGAAAATATTATCGGATAAACATGATTTTAACATCAATTTAAAGATAAAAAAATTAGCTTTCTAATAGTATCAGTATTTTAACATTTAACTTAAGCTTCTATTTGTAATGAATTTTTAAAGAAGCATTTCAACTATATTTTTCAACAATATATTTCGGACAAAACAATAAAATTTAATCTGCAGGAGCACGTTACGAGTGGAAGGGGAAAAATTATCTTTTATCAATAGGTTGCCATCAGATAGATAAAAACTCAAATTAAAAAATAAATAATTATTGCAAATTAAACATTTAAAAATGCAATTTTCAGCACGTGTCTGCATGAAATGAAATAAATATGAAATATGTTTTTTCTTTTTAAAAAAAGAAAATGCAAAGAATTTTTTGTGACTTTTACAATATTATTAATTAAATAAATCAGCTTTGTTTAATAATAGAAATACATCTATAAAAAAGTCTAAATGAAGTAAATAGCTGTATAGTATGTAGCACGAGTCTATAAATGCTTTAAAAAATGAATATTTAGCTTTTAATTAAAAAGAGATGAACTTGTGATATCAGTGTTTTAATGTATAACTCAAGCTTCTATTTTAAACGAATTTTTAAAGAAATATTTTAACCATGTTTTTTTGAGCACGTGACTGGATAAAATAAAATAAAACAATGCCGGAAGTTCAAATTAAAAAAAAAAAGAACTATCATCGCAAATCAAATCTAAAGAAATACAACTTTCAGCATGTGACTGGATAAAATAACATAAATATAAAATGAGATATCTTCTAAAAAAATAAATGCAAGGCAATGGATTCTATGATCGTTTGCAATAGATATATAATTAATTCCATAAATTATCTTTATTTACAGTAAACCTGGTTGAATTTAGACAGGATATGCATTGAAATCCCGACTTAATGGCATATTTCTATAATCGTTTGTAATATCTGTATCATTAATTCAATAATTTTTCCCCTTTTTCGCTTTCTTTAAAAAACATATTTAACATTTTGGCAACATCACCGAAAAAAACATTTTTAATATTTTGGAAGCATAATCGATAAATTGTTAGAGCATTAAACTCAAAAAGTTTTTTCGAATAAAGTTACCGACTCTTTAACTACTAATAACTGAATCTTTTAACTTTAACTATTTCTTAAATTTTGGCTAATGAATATGTGATTTAATTGAAAATTTTAGAACGCATTACTCATGGCGAGCCAGCTGGTCGCCAAAGGCGGCTAGTAATATTATAAAACCTCCAGTCATAACGTAATATGTATATCTCTAATTTTCTGTTACCCCTCGTGGAATTTATGATATAAATTAAAGTGAAAATGATTAAATTGCAATTAACATAATAATATTTTTTTACTGAAACAAAGCAATTTTTTATACGATAACTGAAAACAATCACACAGCATTTAAATATTTCGAGCTATAAAGAAGTTTTTTTTAATCACTGCGAAATGAGCTTTTCCTACAGTAACCTGTTTCTACAACACCCCCCGTAAACATAGACGATCGTCTAGTAGAGTTCTAGTGATGGACAGACAGTACATTGAGCTTTATTATAAGTATAGAAAAACTTTGCCTCTTTTCATTTTTCAGGTCGAATTAAACCCATGATAACGCATGCGCGAAAGCGCGTTGGGTTTTAAATTCGTTCACGAATCATACGTGAAAATTATCAGAAAAGATCGTCTGAAAAAAAAGAAAAAAAACACACATTCATACTTACATCATTATTCAAGCAGTATTCAATACTGTATATCTTGAATATTCACCTAAAAGATAGAAAAAATTATTAAATAAAAAAATGTACAAAATGTTTAATTCATAACATAAAAATTATATTAAATGACATATATTTGGAATCACATGCGAACATGCTGTTTAATTTATACCATTTGACAAGCTTTCTAACTTCACAAATTTATTTGCGTTATTCGATTAATGATTTGCCAGATAGACTAGCAATTTTCCAAGTTACACGAACATTATTTTAAATTATCACCATTTTAAACTTTGATCAGATTGCATTCTTGAGGTTCGATGCTGGGGCCATTGGGTCCGCAGCCGCGTGACATAACCCCTAACAAAAGTGTACACTCGAGGCCAGAAGTTGTTATTTGGCTTATGAACTTACCACCACACTATCCACTTCCTCCAGTGAGCTGGAGGCGAGAAGAACGATGTTATCCCACCAAATGTTTTCTTTTTTAGGGAGACGAACGTTTTAATCGAGCCAAGCATTATGGCGGTAATGAATGTCTTTTTTTTTTGTCGTACTGTGCAGTATGGCGACTTTTGCTACCGGTACAAGGCGCAACGAAGGTTACATTTATTAGTTCAGAAACAGGGTTACCAATGTGCACTCTTGAGGTTCGAACTGCAAAGTTGGGATTCACAGCCGTTAAACATAACCCCTAGACAAAAGCGCCCACTCACGTACAGAAGTTGTTATGTAACTTATGAACTTACCACCACAAGATGAATACAAGGATATTTAAATCAGAATCAAAGTGAAGTCGTTTCACACAGATAGCTAATTTTACGCCCACATACAATAACGGTCTTTAGCGAAATTGTATTTCAAACTCAAGATTTCCCATTTATATGCTATAAATTCTACTATTAGACCGTCAATTTAAAAACATTACAAAACAGAAAATTCAGTTTAACTCCTTGAACTTGAGAGGTGACTCATGCTCAGAAGGTGCATTAGTTTGAAGTTTCACCTATTTATTCAATTTTGATTGTTAAAAGTACCTATAGAATAGCAAAAAGATGCAAATTAACTTTTCGGAGAAACTGAATTTCAAACAATTATATATATACTTTCCGTCAACGAATTTTAAGATGACCCCATCTTATTAAGGGGTGAGAGGCGGAACGATAGACGCATTTCCGGTATTTACCTTTGACATTGAATTTTCCCATTAGATACTTTTTAGTTCAATTTCTTTTTCACGTATATGTGAATGATGTGCTATTTCTGACAGCACTTTAACTCAACATATTGATATGGGTAGTCAAAAATGGTAAAAAAGATTTCAGGAATAATAAGAAAAAAAAATTCTGCATAATATCGTTAAATATTGCGACCAAGAAGCAGAAAATTATTTTTTCGACATTTGGCTAACTAAGAGCGCTTCATTAGGGGAGAAATTCTTTTAGTTTGTGTTTATACAGATGTATTTATATGGCAGTTAAGTAAAATTTAATTGATAAACTTAAAAATTCTTTGTTATTTAAAACTTTAAAATAATGTCTTGCATAAGAAAACTTTCAACGATATTTGTTACTGTTATAATAATATTTTGTATTGATTTTTGTATTGCTTTTGTATTGATTTTTTCAGACCTGAGGCTGCTGTCAATTAAATAAAAACCATTGGATAATTACAAAATACTTTAATATTTTCTTGAAGATGCATGTGTCTTTAAGAGTAGAAAGCTCGCGTTTTAAAACTAAATCCCCCCTCTTCCGTTTTACATTAGAATTGATGAGTTTCGAATAAAGTGAAAACGATAGTTTCAAATAATAAACTTAGGATCAGAAGAAAAAAAAATAGTTAATTTGAAACTGTTTAATTTATAAAAAATCTGTTACTGTTTGTTTTAAATAAAAAGTAAAAACACGAAATTCAGCAAAAAATTAAAATAAATAGACAAAACTAAAATACCTATTCCTTTCAAATTCTTTTAAGAACTAACGAAGTATTTATCGGAATCTTTGGAATAACTCATACACCCCAAAATTGGTTACCCAGTCCTCCGTAGCACTTCTTATAGATGTTTTACATAATATATAATTCTATAGATAATACATAATAATAATTCTTATAGATATATTACATAAAACGTAATATCCACAAATTATAGAAGAATAAATATTTCCAAATAATTTTAATAAATTAAAATATATTACCCAAAAATTCTGATATAATTTAGTTGATCAATCACTTAATACAGTACAAGGCCAAATCAGACAGACTTCTAACCAGCGATTCTTCAAATGATACTTCTAACTAGAGGTGGGTCGTCGCGAACGAACGGGTCGAAACGAACGGGTCATCTAAGTGAACGAACTGAATCGGATCGCTATCTTCTGAATAAGTCGTTCGTTCGAAAATGGCTGTGTGGACCCGGCTATTCCCGTTTTTAGCTGTGTGGACCTGGCTATTACCGTTCGCGAACGACTGTGTGGACCCGGCTATTCCAGTTCAATTACTGTGCGGACCCGGCTATTCCAGTTCAATTACTGTGCGGACCTGGCTATTCTCGTTCGCGACCGACTGTGTGGACCCGGCTATTCCAGTTCATTAACTGTGTGGACCTGGCTATTTTCGTTCACGACCGACAATATGGAACTTGCTAATTTCATGCTTGAACCGCATAGAGATAAGAAGACAGATGTTTGTGGTTATGTCCGCAAAAGAATGTGAAAGCTGGGGGGGGGGGGACATTATCACTTAGGAAGACTGGTAGTTGACCTTGAGCTGATTACATGGTGTTTGGCTCTTTTATCACTACAAATTTTGGATACTCGTCTAGCAAAAAGGAAAGCTTCAGGGGAGGTAAAAGTGTTCAACTCGTAGAATCAGAAAGTGTGACATTTTTTTTCGGGGGGGGGGGGGTAAAGATTTAGGATTTTAATAGTAAAAGATTTAGGAATCATTTACGACTTTGCTGATACGA
Organism: Argiope trifasciata; assembly: GCA_026543055.1. Classification (NCBI taxonomy): domain Eukaryota; kingdom Metazoa; phylum Arthropoda; class Arachnida; order Araneae; family Araneidae; genus Argiope; species Argiope trifasciata. The sequence continues at coordinate 1,444,462 of JAPMOQ010030916.1, forward strand.
TACTAAATTTTACTTTTTCTTTAATAATACTTTTTAAAAAATATTTCATAAATTATTTATGCTACAATTATTGTCATAAAATGAATTACGTCGAATATTTTATTTTACTCCTTTTTTTTTTTCGTATGCTCTTTTATTCTTACCTTTAAAAATAAGAAATAAATTTTGCTTAAATGACGAGCATTGCTATCATAATAAATTATTTATTTAAAAAAAATACTAATTAAATGTTGTCTATTACTACACAAAGGAGAAGACGAACGAATTAGCATCTAAGGACAAATAATAAGGGGTAATAATATTTAATATTTATCTTATTAAGCTACTACTTCTTTCAAATGAATCTCCTTATTTCAATGTTGTTTTATCTTCATTTCTGAAAAGAAAATCTCTCGATTAGAGTTTTTTTTTTATATAGAACTCAGACATTAATTACACTGCTCTCGTAAATTGCAAAATGTCTTGTTTAATTTTTGATGCTGACCAAGAAAGAAAACGTTCATTAATTGTAATATAGGCTACAGATATAAAATAAATGTTTAAATAAAAAAAGAAAAAAAATGGTTTTTCTCTTATACTGTACTATTTTAACTACATCATGATTATGGGCTGAATATGCAGACACGGAATAAGCTTTGTCTGGCTCATTAAATAATGCAACATCACTATCTTCCTATCCAAACATTTAAACCTATGTTTTTTTTTTAACTTAGCCTTTATACAAGCAATTTGTTTTAATATTAAATGTTATAAAAATTTACATACAAAACTTTTAAATACGGTTCATCTTCAAAAAACTTGATTTCAGTGTCTCGGATATAAAAAAAATTAAATTAAAAATAAATTAAAATTAAATAATTAATTTTTGAAAAATTTTAATTAAATTTTTTAAGCATAAATTCAAAGTTTGTCAGAGCTTTTGGTGTATCAGTGATAGTCAGTGACCGATAACAACAACAACAACAGTAAAAACACACAAATTTATAGTTCAAATTTGAAAGCATGAAAAAAAAAAACACACTTGGAAATAATGTTTTTAAATCTAAAAAATTTTTGATTTTAATTTGAATAAGCCCTAATGCACAGCTTTCAAAAATGGAATGAAAGTAAAAACTTAATTTCCCCTGAATAAAAAAAATCCAATTTTTTTTTTTTTTCTTTAGACGTTTATTTGATTATCTGGACCGGCCTGTGCATACAGTATCAAATCCCTGTATGCAATATTCAAAATTCTCTAGATGATTGACTGACATTGAAACTATAACTAACAGTTTTGGCTCGTGGTTATTTCTTGAGTTGAAGGGTGCTAATTTAAGAATTTGCTGCATTAAATTGCACAAAACCCCTTTTTGCATCTTTTTTAAAATTAAATATATGTGCGTTTACTTCCCAGTCTTTTGAATTGTATTGAAGTACAACTTTTTCCGCTAATTAAATAAATTTTCAAAAAAATTGAAGTACATTTTTCGGTAGTATTTTTAAAATTAATTCAGATATTGCATCTATACATACGTGCATTACGACAATATAGAAAAAAACATTTGTTTATTTATTGTTTATTATTATTATTATAGGAATAAATGCAATAGTATAGCTCTTAAACAATAAAAATCCAATCAAATTTGTGCAAGTATAAAACAATAGGAATATCAATATTCCAAAAACTCATGGTCTAAGTGAATCCTGCTCTTTATTAAGTAGACAAGACAATTGGCATATATTCCAGGAAATAAAAGTAAATAAAATTTAAAAATAAAAGCTGAATAATTAAAATTATGACAAAATGCTAATTTATAATGTTACTTTAAAATTTATTGAAAAATGTTATAATGAAGTAAAATCTCGAAAAACGAAATACTTTTATACTTAGTAAACAGTGGTGAGCTTAGATTTTTAAGGAATTATTTAAACGTAATTGAAAACTCCATACTGTCAACATAACCAATCTTATATTTCATAATAAAATATAAAATAAAAACTGACCTAAGAAACGCTTCTAAAAAAGCATTAAAAATCATTAAATATCTGTGTAATCTCAAGCAGTACAATAACTGTGAAATGATCCAAAAGTACAAAGCCTGTGTCTTCATTCTGTGAGAGGGGAAGAGAATCATTAGTTATCATTCCCCCATTCTCTGTTTTGTGCATACAATCTTCTCGGAACGAACTACATATGGCTAAGTAACAGCGCATGCGTCGAAAAGTACAGGTAGAAGTTGGCTTCCTTTGACACTCAATACAACCGGAAATTTCCGGTTTGTCCCATGATGACGTAGTGAGTCGAAAGCAATGTATCAGTTCGTTCACGAACGAAAGAGTCTAGATCATTCGTTCGCGAACGAAAGAGCCTAACTCATTCGTTCGCGAACGAAAGAGCCTAATCATTCGTTCACGAACGAAAGAGCCTAACTCTTTCGTTCAAAAAGTCCTAATCGGTCGTTCGCGAACGACCTTGAAAGAACGGGTCAAGTTGGTGAACGAACGACTTTGAACCGAATCTTTCAAATGAACGAGATTTCCCATCACTACTTCTAACCGGTTCTTTTGGCACCAAAAGAAATAGAACGCTTTCTTTCACCCTCAAAATGTAATAGAAGACCCCGTTTTTAAGCCAACTGACCCCTACCTTTAGGGTTACTAGGGTTTTTCTCGTTAACATGTCTACCCCTTTTAACCTTGAAAGGAGTGTCCAATGAGACAATTGCTGTTGCAGTTCCCATTCCCCTTCTTTTATGATCGCAGGGACATCTTTCTTTCACAGTACATTCTTTTTAGAAGGAAATGGTGTAGTCTTTCAGTAAACCATAGAGTTGAAATAGTGCTATATATCCGCTCTATGCAGCTAACTAAGCATGAACAAGAACTCACTGATTCGAAAGCACTCAAATCTGGGAACATAAAATAAGTTTATATATATTTATATTCAGCAATTTAAACGAATGTCCTTATAAAAAGAAATAATTTCGCACCACAAAAACTATATTGTGTATATTATATATATAATTCTTGGATACCCTTGAAGTTGTAAGGGCACTTAGGCAGTAGCCTATTTTACCTATTCGATAATATGGCCATGTAATCACCAACCTAAGAACCAAAATTTTTTTTAAAAATAAGGATTGTAATCAAAATAACAGTATTAAAATATTTTTCGAACACAAGAGTAAGAAACATATAAAATGTAGAAATTTAAGGGGGGAGTGATTGTTTCTTAAAATGTACAGAGAAAACTTTAATATCTAGTAAATATTAAAGTTATTGCACTTATAATTGTCATAGTAAGATGCGTAAAATGCGCTTGTAAAAACGATGAAATATTTAAAATGTAATTATACATGCGTGAATATTTAGATTTTTAAATTAATGACTACCTTTTATTCAAAGCAGTAAGATATTGAATTTGCTCTCCCTTATTTTTACTATGCGCTATTGTTCAATACATTTAGCCTTTAAAGATATTGTAAACTAATATTTTCAAAACAAAGGAAAAATTGCACTCCATTTTGCATAATTATAATATTAAATGTAGAATATGAAAAGCAGAGGCACTAATTCATTGAACAAGTGAAATGTATACTTAGAAAGAATCAGTTCCGATTTCTTAGTCGACAGACAAAGGATAATCGGCAAAATGAGACATTTTTAACCTCGTCCGTTATTACGCCAGATGTTTAGCGAACTGAACTTACGTTTAGGACAATTTCATTTTATGTTCAACAATCTATAGACAGAACTTACCGAAATCTGTCGCGTACATATCTTACCCGACCAAATCAAAAATAGTAGGCAAATTATAACATCAAATTCACAGCCATTTTTTCGCTTATATTGCCAAATGTCGTGCAAGTGTCACCGGAGCATTGATTTCTTTGGTAATAATAATAATAACATTTATAAGTCTTCAATTTTTCGCTTCGTTGGCTTTCCTACAGAATGTGAAGCTAACTATAGTCTGAATATCCGACAGTTAAATTCGATATCCGATTAACTTTCATTTTAATATTCGCCGCTCCGATTTTTTAGTCGACTGACAAGCTGGTGGGCAGAGGGGATGCCAGCTCAGGTGTTGCCCTCGTCATCTGAATTTGGTTCAAAATTACGAGGTCCGTCCCAAAATAGCCCCAGTGTTGCTTTAAAAACGGGACGTTATAAAGGCCTTATCACACGGCAAAGTATGTTCGGATTTCCGTCAGCAAACGACAAGGAAGGTGACGTCACTTCAAAGTTTCACATGATTGGTTGAATTTCGTTTGCGGACAGTATTTCCGACAACATTTTCGAACTGGTTCGATAAAATTGTCGATTATGAAACTTGCTTGACCGGTTTTTGAGGGTTGAAACGGAAAAGTGCTGGCGAAATTTCACCGTGTGATTACGCCTTAAGTTTCTCCTTACTTCTGTGCTTATTATAGTAATAATCTTCCTTTTTCTAACAGGATCAGTTTTGTTTGATTCACTGATGTTTTTTAGATGAAAGTACGTGATATTAATGTTTTCAGAATTATCATTTATTGTTAATTTTATTAAATCCTGATTCATTTTCTAGTCATAGGTTTAAACTATTATTAGTTATTAAATGATAAAAATGACACCTATTCAACTAGAATCTCGGTAATTCGAATAATTCATCCAGAATCTTAAAACAAAACAAAATTATACAAAATAAAAATTTGGGAAAGATGTTGCTGTTACATGTTATACAAAATATTATGACGTTATACAAAATAATGTTTGAAACTATGTTCGTCTGCTTTTTAACAAAAAAGAAATTTCAAAAGGAAAAGAAAATTTTTAACTACAATGAGGTGACCACAAAAAGTTAAATGAAATCAAACGATAGCAATTTGAAAAGAATTTAAAAAAAAAATGATGTAAAGGCCTTATCACACGGCAAGATATCTTCGGCACTTTCCGTCAGCAAACGACAAGGAAAGTGTCGTCACTTCAAAGTTTCACATGATTGGTTGAATTTCGTTTGCGGACAATATTTCCAATAACATTTTCGAACTGGTTCGATAAAGTTGTCGATTATGCTGGCGAAATTTCCCCGTGTGATAAGGCCTTTAAAGAAACAAATATAGCATTTGAATAAAAAGATGATAAAGCAGCAAATTACAGTTTAAAATAAGAAATGATTCCATACTTTCGTATTTTATTCCCTCGAAAGAATTATACATATATAATTATACATCATTATTTTCACGCAATAACTTATAAGAAATTATTATTTCAGTAGGCCAAGAAGACGTAGGAAATTATACCCATTTATGTTTTACACAAATCATATCAACACATCAAGAACAAAGGTCACTTCAAGCGCAAATTCTTAAAATTATGCATCTAAATTAACTTGAGTTTTCTTTAAAATTTGATCAAAACAAAAATATAAAAAACACTGGTAATCAGAAACAAGTCTGAGATATGGTTATTGAAATATTTGAATTATTTTAATGTGGCTGTTTGATATATTAATCGAGATATATTAATGAGGGCCTAATTTAGATAAGAATTTAGTTACTGCATGTGAACTTAACCTAATATTTTTGTTAAAAATCTCCAGGAATGTAAAATATATGATTCAGTTGTGAAGATTAAATTAAAATGTGCCACTTATATTACTTATCAAATGATATCAAAAATATTAAAATTACTTTTCTCTTCTAAAAAAATTTGGATTTGTTAGATTTTATTGGCATAAGAACCATGGTGTTGACTAAGTTTTATATAGATATATAAAAGAAAAGAAAAAGAGCGTCGAATAAAGACATTTAATTAAAGAAAACTTACAAAAAATAATTGCCATGTTTATTTATATACTTTATTTATCAATAACTCTTACAATTACTACTCTTTCTAGTAAATAATAGGATTAAAATACCAAATTAAACTACCAATGTGCCACTTTTTTTTTCAATAAAAATTTTGTTACTCCTAATTTATCATAAAGATCAAAATCTCAATTAAAAACAGCCACGTTATGTTTGATTATATGCAGTACATAACAATTGCATGGTACAAAAGTTTACTACTTGAATAAATTACTTAAATTAAGTACTAAAAAAAAGGAGGCAATACTAATAGATATAAAAGGACAGTTAATCATATCTTCCATTACAATTTTTCAAAAAAAAGAAAAAAAGATCCAAAACAGGAAATTAAAGGATTTTATTTACTGGTTCAGTATTGGAAAGTATTAAATTTAGAAGGGGGATCCCATACACATTAGAATGCTAAATACTTCAAAATCAAGTTATTTTTCTTGGAGATTGGTTTAATCTTAAATCTCTTAAAAATTGTTAATTTCAGCCCATCCACCCCTAGTTTTAATAATATATCAAGAACAGCAAGGATTTTACTACATCTCAAATTTGTAGTAGAAGAAGTAGGTAACGGGAAAACTATCCAATAATAGATAATTTTAAAGTTGCAAAATGCTGCAAATTATCCAAGGATGGATACATTTTTTTTTAAAAATACAATCAACGAATAATATATAAGCAAATAAAATAATTAAACACACAAACACACACACATATATATATACATATATATATTATCCCTATTAGTTGGATTCAGAATTTAAATAAATTTAGATCTTATTTTCTTCCTTAAATATAAGTAAGTGAGGGTTCAAATATATCAAAAATATGTTTCTATTTTTTTTCTTTTAAAATCATTGATTTTATTCTGTTATCTTCTTAATCTATGGTACTTTGAGAAGAAAAATAACTTTGCAATTTATCTATTGATCAAAGCACAAATTTTTTTTTAAATATAAATTCTGATGTAAAATCAAGCAATTTTATTTCAAAAACACCAATAATACTTTGTTTAAATAAATGAACATGTTTGTTAAATTAAAAAAAAAATTATTAATCTCAAAAATCTATTACAAAAACAGTACATTTTTTTTAAGTAACTAGAAATCAAACTCAAATCAAATTCAATTTCTAAAAATTTCATATATATATATATTTAAAAAAAAAAAGACAGAGAGATAGAGAAAACATTTGGAAAATGTATTACTAATAAAAAACAAAGAGCCATGCTTTATATATATATAACCAATTGGTAAAAGAGAAATTCTTCATAAGAATTAAATAATTATACCTATACAAATTTAGTATTTGACAATTTTTCAATTCTTAAAAATCCAGAATATAACAAATTAATTATAGAATGATATTTCTCTGTTTTGTAAGAAACTATAAAAGAGCTAGTTTGTGGCTTGAAATAAAGAGGGAAAACCAATTTCATGTTTTTCTTGCTGGAAATTCAACAGTAACATTCTAACAAACACCAAATATCAAGAAATATAAAATAAGTAAAATTTTAGTGAAATAAGACCAAAAAAAATATTGAAATGTAAAAGAAATGAATGGAACTGATAAAAAGAAAGTTCAATAAAACCAACAAAGGACAAAGAAGCTGCTAAATTGGGTTATAACAGATAATTTTTTTAAAAAAAGAAAAAGAAGATGGAAACAAGATATAAAAATAAAGATACACGAGAGTATAGAAAATAAAATAATTTGTACATATAATAGAAAAAAAGAAAAAGTCATAGTGAAAATCATCTATATATTATTCAAGATGTATATAATTCTTTAAAGTCCATCAACATAGTAATAATTTTTAAAAGTACACCAAGAACATTTTTTTCTAAAATTTCCTTATAATTTTTTGGATAGTATGAAGAAATTTTTTCTTTAACAATCTATATACATTTTCATGGATTACTGAATTTATATTCATATTTTAAGCTGTTTTAATTGCAGTCTAATAAGTACAGTACTTTCATTACATGAGAAAGTAATAAATATTCTATTAAAAAATTATTTCATTGCTGATATTTGATTGCATCAATAAATAAATATAATTTATAAATTATAGATTACATTTAAAGAATATTTCACTTTCAATATTAGTTTAAATTCCAAAAATCTTAATAGTTCTAATGCTTGTATCTACATTGCAGATGCTATATAAATTTGTAACAAAAAATCTTACAAATAGCAAATACTTAATGAAACAATATATATTTTTCACAAATTCATTTTCGGTATAAATATCTTAAAAATAAAAACAGAATATTTTTTTATCGCTATTGGATAAAGTTATAATTCAGAAGAAAAAAAAAAGTGAGTTCAGTTACATATTTTATGGATAAAGTTTCTGTGCTCACTTGAGATACTGGTATAAAATGTGCAAAATTAATTAAATT
>JAPMOQ010030921.1:0-15864 GCA_026543055.1 Argiope trifasciata
TATGTGTTTTTTGTTGAATACAGTTTCAGTCATGATAAATTTTTGAAGGCTTTTTAAAAGTTTATTTATGCTTTTTGATATTTTTTAGAAATCCAAATTTATTGAGTGGGGAAAGCATGAAATTTGATGTGACATCAAAGAGAGTTATTTTCATTATCTTTAATCTTTTTTCTGGTAAGATTTTCAAGTTGTTTTGAAAGACATTATTGTATGTTCACATTTAAACATGTAATCAGAATTTAGGAAAATTTAATCAAACAATATCACTATTATAACGACTTAATTATTATAATTTAAATATAAATAATATATTTTTATCAAGGTGAAATCCTTATGTTCTTTATTTGTTTTTCAATTGAAATAATATAAGATAAAAGTTCTGTACTGTGTAAAAATCCACAATGAAAAGTTAGCCAATTTATCAGATTTACATATTTATAAATCAAACTTATTTTCTATACTTATAATAAAGCTCAATGTGTGTGTGTGTGTGTTGGCGCTCTACAGGCCAGACCGTTGGACCTACAGCTACCAAATTTGGTACATGTATACCTTGGAGGTCGGGAATGTGCACCTCGGAGTCCTTTTTTTGAATTTTTAATTAGAATTTGAATTAATTAAAATTTAAGTGAAATTGCGACGTTTTTCCGCTATAACTTCCGAAAATATTATCGGACAAACATGATTTTAACATCAATTTAAAGATTAAAAAATCAGCTTTCTAAGGGTATCAGTGTTTTAATGTATGACTCAAGCTTCTATTTTTAACGAATTTTTAAAGAAATATTTTAACCGTTTTTTTTAGCATGTGACTGGATAAAATAAAACAATGCCGGAAGTTCAAATAAAAAAACAATTATCATCGCAAATCAAATCTAAAGAAATACAACTTTCAGCACGTGACTGGATAAAATAACATAAATATAAAATGGGATATCTTCTAAAAAAATAAATGCAAGGCAAAGGATTCTAAGAAATCATTTGCAATATTTATATCATTAATTCCATAAATTATCTTTATTTACAGTAAACCTGATTGAATTTAGACAGGATATGCATTGAAATCCCGACCTAATGGCATATTTCTATAATCGTTTGCAATATCTGTATCATTAATTCAATAATTTTTTCCCTTTTTCGCTTTCTTTAAAAAACATATTTAACATTTTGGCAACATCACAGAAAAAAGCATTTTTAATATTTTGGAAGCATAATTGATAAATTATTAGAGCATTAAACTTAAAAAGTTTTTCCGAATAAAGTTACCGCCTCTTTAACTACTAATAACTGAATCCTTTAACTTTAACTATTTCTTAAATTTTGGCTAATGAATATGTGATTTAATTGGAAATTTTAGAACGCATTACTCATGGCGAACCAGCTGGTCGCCAAAGGCGGCTAGTAAGTAATAAGAGAAAAAATTGAATAAAACCCTTTGGACTTTAATTGATGCTGGAATCAGAATACTATATTATATTTTTATCAGACAATTTTATCTTAAATTTGTAACATTAATTAGTTGCTCTTATAATTTTTTTTTCTATTGATACTTTCATTAAACATTTATAATGGTTCAAAGATAATGAAAAAACTGAATCTCTTCCTGAAATTTTAAAATGTTATCATTTTGAATATTGTAAGGATTATATTTCTGTATTAATTTATTTTGTATAGTTTTGTATAAGGATTATATTTCTTAATTTATTTTGTATGTTTTTGTATAAGGATTATATTTCTTAATTTATTTTGCATATTTTTGTATGAGGATTGTATTTCTGTAGGGCGTTTGTGATATATATTGCAGTAGATATTATTTTGAAATAAATTGTTACAAATTGTAAAATTTAATATTAAATTCTTTTGCTCAGCTTTATTTATTTAATCAGCTTATTTTGCAATTCATCTTGTGTATTTTATTATTATTAATAACAAATATTACCCTTTGTGTCTTATTTTAACTGAAATACTGATTTTTTTAAAACTTTTTCTTCTGCATTACTAATTTGGTTTATTGTTTTTAGAATTTAGGAATACTGTTCTATTATGTAAAGCTTTGCAAAAAGTTTGGGATTTTCTTGCTAAGCATGTTAGAAACTGGAAGCCCCTGAGTGCTTACTTATGGATTAATGACACTTTTATTGAAGAAGATGATCTTCTTTTTGGTGTGATGTTAGCATCAGTAAGAATTTATTGCAACTTGAAGAACTCTGCCATAAGGTATTTATATACTATTTATTGAAATATTGATTCTTTGTATTTGAATAACAACCAAAAAAAGGAAAATGAATAACTATTAAATAACATTTTGAGGTATTTAAAATTTTTAAAGTATAATAACTATTACAATATTATTATACTCTCAGTTTTATCATTTTTTTGTGATGTGATAAGAAAATTGTTTCTCTTACATTATTAGCACTTAGAGAGAATATATTAAATTGATTTAAAATCAAATTTTGTATTTCTCTGATTTGATGGTATATCCTTTCTTGAGCTTTTTAAAAATATAATAAAGAATTAAATGAATGAAAAAATAAGATTTTTCAAATAATATTTAATGAAATAATGACTCGTGGTAAAGTAACAAATTGTACTAGATGCAGGGTAAAGCTTTGGCTGAAATAAAAATGGTCGATAAATGTCAAGCTAAAATTGAACTAAGGTAATTAATAACATTTCATATATTAAGTAAATTTTATATATTTATTGAAAGGAAAAAATGTTGTCAAATGTTAAAGCTTAAAATGTAATAAGATAATCTTTTTTGATTTTTGATGTCATCATTATTATTAAATGTAGATTGATGTGTCTTCAAGGTTCCTCATATCATTTTTAGATTAATATTCTGAACAGATCAAGAAATATTTGGGCATAGGAAGCTAATAAAATTAGATCTTCAATCGCAGCCATCGTAAATAATTAAATATGTGAATTCAGCTACATTGACATTATCATTTTGTGAAATAAACATGGCATTGAAGATTGGTTTGATATCAAATTTAAGGGACAGAGTGTTTTTTTTAATTGATAGATGACTTATTCAAAAATGGTATTAATGAGTGAGATCCAAATAAATGTATGAACTTACTACCTTGTAAGGGCGTTGTTGCTTTCTTAATTTGATGTGAATCATAGCCCTTCACCCTTCTATGGGATAGATACTTAAATTGTCCATAAGGGAGTGATTTAGTATTGAATAGTTATGGATTGTGTCAGTGATTCACTGTAGTTTGTAGTTTACTCTTGGTGCTATGGCAAAATGGTAGGATTATTTTCTTTTTATTATTGGCATTATCTTTAGCTGAAATTTTTGTCTAGGTCACTGTAAATAAATAAACTCTATAAAGTATCCAAAACTAAATCTTGGAGTAATTTCTAACTCTCTTGGTATTATTAATATTTAACAGATGCTAATTTAAGTAGTAATGTATAGGAAAAACCGAATAAATGAGATAGTTAATACTTGTTTTCCTTTTAAATTACTAAGAAGAGATTAAAATTTTAAAGGCCATAAACTGTTGTACAATAGTATAATCATGCTGATGGTATCAAACAGTATTTTTGATTATGATGCAATGTAAACAGTCTGATTAAAAAAATATATTTTGCAATATTTTTACAAATAACAGCAAAAGTGAATATATAAATCTTATATAAATATATATCTTAAATAAAATGTATAAATGAATAAAAAAATATTTGTAAATATTTTTATTCATGTTTTCTCAATATAATTTATTGTATTATCTAACTATAAAGAGATTAGCATGAATTAAGACATATATTGAGACCAAATGCTTTCTTTTTTCACTAAGCAATATTACAAACATTTGTTTCAGCTCTGAAAACACCCAGAACCTGGCTGTAGATGTTTTCATCAAAGAATTAGACCCTCATAAAATCTTCATTAAATTTGTGAAGCAAATAGGAAATGATCATAATGAATTATTATCATTTTTATTGTCTGATGAAACTTGTTGTCTGCGGTACTTAATGCAATACACAAAATTATTACTCACAGAATGGAAGACATTCATTGAAGCACATAAAATTCTTCAAGACACTGGAAACTTACCTATTTCTTCTGCTACAAAAAATTCTTCTGAACAATTTAGCAAACCTGGTTCAGACAAATTGGTTTCATATTCAAGTAGTTCAAGCTCTGATGAAGAATATTCAGGAGCAACTGAAAGCAGTGCAGTTGGAGATTTGGAAAGCTTGAGAGAGCTTGCTTTTATGACCGTGTCTGTCTTAATAAATTTGAAAATAGCAATTCAAAAACTTGTAGATATGAATGAATTTCCTTATAATATATCACCACTGATTAAATTGTTACAAATCTGTGAAAAAGAATCTCATATTTTAAGTTAATCATTGTGTATTGTATTCTGATAATTAAAAAAAATAATTTTATATTAAACTTGCTGTTTTAATAAAAACTTTGTATTTTTAAACTTTGTGTTCGCCTTTCTTTGTTAATGAGCACCGTTAAGGTTAAAGTATGATTTTGCTGGAACACGCACAACACAACCCTTTTTAGGGGGTGGTTGAATTCATTCATACACTCATTCATCCATCCGAAATTCAGAATTTATATCCAAATCAGAGACCGACTCATCCCTTATTCAGTACTCCCAGCGGTATCATTTGTTATGGGAACGTGGAAGACTGTGCAGTCAAGACCTATTGAACATGCCCCAACTGCCAATAGCCAACACGGCGGTCTTTGGCCGAGGCGAAGACAGAACTCGCTACCTTTCGGTTACCATACTAACGCTGTACCAACCAGGCTACCATGACCCCATGAATGTTTTAAAAACTATTTTGTAAGCGAACAAAGAGAAATATTACTTTTAAATGAATGATTATTTGATTTCTAACTCATTTCTTGTGAAAGCTCTGTCTTCCATTTGGTGAGATTATTATATTATTAATATAAATGCATCAATTTTTTTTAAACTTTCCTTTTTTAATATACCAGTTAAAGTAAAAGCAAAGGAAAATTGATTTCAGGGTAGTGAACTTCCCTTTTTAGGATAAATTCTAAAGAAATATATATGGGATGTGGAATTATAATTAAGAAGAGTAAGCAAGTGGGATAATGGTTCCAATGAAGAATAAGTCAAAGAAACTACTCATCAGAGTAATGCTTTTTTAAAAAGAAGCCATGGAAAAACCAGTTCATAAGTTTTTTAAAGACCCTGAAGAAAAACTTAAAATCCAAAGACACCACTGACAGCTGAATTTTTATTATTTGTGGTAACGAAGAAAAGAACAGAAAGAAATTTAGATTTGTTATTTGATGCCATGGAAATTGTAACGTCAAGCTTAGTAGCTAGTGAATGGGTATTTTCTATTTCAGGAAATATTGTGTCCAAAATAAGAACAAGATTTGCCATTCAGTAGACATTTTGTTTTTTAAAATCCTATTTACTTAGAAGAAAGTAAAATTAGTGAAAATAATATAATTATAAATTTAAATTTTTATTTTAGTTTTTATTTTGTATAAGCAATATGTATGTATATGTAATACTTAATTTTTTTTCTTGATATTTTAACTTTGATATTGATTTTTTTATTGTATATAAATTAAATAAAATATTTTTCCTCCTTCTTCTTCTCTCTTTTTTTTCTGACAAAAATTTGAAAAACAATTTTTGGGAAATATAATTCGAAAACGGGTTTTTCACAAAGTTGGTTTTCGTACTTACCATATTTATAAAATAGTTATTTGTTATTTAATTCAAAAATATTTAATTTGACATAATGTATTTAATATACATATATTACAATATCCATATTATATTACACTTAATAGCACACTTTAATGTTCCAAAGTAATGATATTTTTCTAATTCAAATATTTATGAAAATGCTTAAGTTACTAATAAAATATGTGGCTATATGTATATTTAAATCGTTTTTATATTTTAGTTATTCTTTTATTTTAAATCGTTGATTGTTATGAGTTTCTTTAAAAGGTTGACTGAAAATCAGTAGAATAGGTTAATGCGAGAAATCATCCACTTATTTGACGAATTTCGTTGATGCTTTTAACAACGTTTATTGTGATGCCAATTTTAAAAGCAATGAGCAATTTTTCGATTTTTCTTTATGAATCTGTGAAGTTATGATGCAGTGAAGTAGTAAAAATAAATTCATGTTAGTCTTTCATAATTGCTTCAGATATTCGTTTAGCACATGTTATACATCAGAATAATGTAGTTAGAGGGAGAGATAAGTAAGTTACAGTGGATCTTTGCTAATTCAATCTGATAATATCGCAAAAAAAAAAAAAAAAATCCTATTTTGCTTAAAAATTTTAGCTAAGAAATTTAGGAGTAAAATTAAGATCGAAAAGAAAACTACAATCCTTAAACTAAAAGGGTAATTAAAATTTATTTTTGAAATTTAATGCTTTTAATAAATAATACATGATAAAAGAATAATTATAAAATAGTTTTAATAAAGTAAACAAAAATAATTGCTATTAATATTTTTTTAAATAATTTTTAGACATAATTTAGTAAACAAACAGTATATATTGTTTTTAGAATAGAATCATATTACAATATAACTTTAAAATAAGCCATTCAGTTCACATCTAAGGTGCTAAATATAATTTTAAGCTTGTGAAAATTTATTGTTATTATTTGACTGAAACATTGTGTGCTATTAACTTAAAATAAGCCATGAAGTTCACTTCTAAGGAGCCAAATATAATTTTAAGATAGTGAAAATTTATTGCTATTATTTGACTGAAGCAAACAAATAATGGAATATTATTTGACTATTATAAATATTTTTAAGCTTGTGGAAATTTATTGTTATTATTTGACTGAAGCATTGTGTACTATTAAGTCAAAATAAGCCATGTAGTTTACATCTAAGGTGCCAAATATAGTTTGAAGCTAGTGAAAATTTATTGTTGTTATTTGACTGAAGCATTGTACACTATTAACTTAAAATAAGCGATGGAGTTCACATCTAAGGTGCCAAATATAATTTTAAGTCAGTAAAATTTTTTTGTTATTATTTGATGAAGCATTGTACACTATTAATCTAAAATAGACGATGGAGTTTAAATCGAAGATGCCAAATATAATTTTAAGCTAATGAAAATGAGTTGTTATTATTTGATGAAGCATTGTGTACTACTAAAATGTGTGCCATTAACATGGAGTGAATGAAGAATCTGTTATTAGAAAAAATTAACCATAAAAAAGGGCATTTTAGCATTAATGCTAAGTGTGTGGAACATGATAGAGTAAAATGTTCTTTGAACTTTTAGAAAGCAAGTTCATCCCAGAAGCTATATACGTTTAAGTACAGGATATAATTTTTTGTATTTCATACTTATCTAAGACTTCAGGCATATCGAACTTCAGAAGACTTTAGAATCCATCTAAAACTTCAGAATCTCGGGAAGTTGGCATATTCTTAGACGGATTTAAAATATTGTTTGATATTATTCGAGCTGTGAACTTCAATTAAGATTATGATTTTAAAAAATCCACAAATTATTATTATTTATTCATGAAAATTACTATTTTGAAAATTTATCATTTATTATTGATATTATTATTTCATATTATTATTTATTATTCATTTTTATTTTTTTTTTAAAATAATAATCTGAAGTTGCATTGATTTTTTGGAAACACCTATAATTTTTTTTGTTTTAATTTCAAATAACCAAAATAAATTTGAATTATAAACTTTGTTCTAATATTAAGTTAATAGCAGATTCAAGCAACAGAAAAATTTTGTAATAAGATTCAATAACTTCGAGGTAGTACAATTATTGGGCAGTATTTTGAATGATGAATAGCGTTATATATTTATAGTTGGCATTCTTTAGACATCTGAAGCTATAATAGGCTAAAATAATCACAGGAAGCATATCTTTGCTTAAATGGAGCCTTAAGGTTGTGGTAGCTTTATATTGGAAACAGGTTCGAAATTCTGCCCCATCCTAGATTCGTCTTGCTTGTAGTTAAATCTATGTATTAAATTTTATCTATTGTTCAGATTGCAAAATCCGCTGCGCTTTTGCGCATGCGTTTGGAAGGGTTTTATTCATCAAAATAGGTATGAAAGGAGGTGTTTTCATTTAACAATGAAGACTCAAAGTTTTATGAGGCGTAAACAGTACGGATAATTAGTAACACAGAACAGAAAAGATATTAATGCATAGTAAAATATTTCAGAACAATTTTTATTTAATGTTGCTGTTGTTTTCAATGGCACTTGTGATTGACAAGCCCACTGATTGCTGTCACCGATTTTAAGCCTAAATTAGCGTCTCTTGTTTTTATGTAGCGCCAACTAAGGCCAAGAGTACGACTTAGCTACTTCGCTTGCACAACCCCTTTTTACAGGGGGGCACATTCACACTACTCACAGATGGAACACAGAATAACAACCATGCCCGAACCGGGACTCGGACTCGAACTCGGGACGCCCAGTACACTTGGAAGACAAGCTACCCCTACTCCAGGACGTCGACTTTATTTAATGTAAGGTGCATAAACATTAAATAATGAAGAATAAATGAAAAATTTCTGTTTTTAGGATTTGGTAATTCTTTTTTTTAATGATCCTTTTTAATATTAAAATGCTGCGTGATATTTTCGGCAATATTTGAAGATTATCATACACGTGAAAAAAATTGAACTAAAAAGCATCTATCCAAGGTCAAAGGTGAATACTGGAAATGCGCTCATCATTCCGCGTCTCACCCCTTTCTGAGATGGTATCGTCTAAAAGTGGTGGTCTCAGAATCCGTTGACGAACAGTATCTAGTTCTTTTCGCTTTGTAATCATCAGTTAACTCGTAAAAAGGCCTTACTACATGGCGAAATATCGTCAGCAACTTTTTCATTTCTACCCTCAAGAACCGGTCTAGCAAGTTTTACGTCATCGACAATTTTTTTTAACCAGCTTGAAAATGCCGACGATAGGGACTGAAATATTTTCCGCAAACGAAATTTAACCAATCATGTGAAAATTCGATAGTGAAGTGACTTTCGTTGTCGTTTGCTGACGAAAAGTGAGGACGATATTGGCCTTAAGAATAGCTTGACAGATCAATTTCTGAATGAATTTTGTTCAAAATTTGACTGAAATCCACAAATTTTGATCGTAATTCCCTGTATCAAATTTCACCCATTTAACTTTTAAGCATCTCTTGAGATACCATGTTCACATATATCCAGACATTATTTAAAAAAAAATGCTTTTTGAATTCAGGAAGGTCTGAAATGTGTGAATTAGTCAAGATCATTCATTCCAATTTTATGACGATTAAAATACTTAAAAAAGAATTCGAATTGAAAATGTTTGGATTTAAATAAAACTATTCATGGGACGTATTACAAGTGAGACAAAATTGAATACTCCTTGTGTCTCAAAAAATCTAATGGAAGAGTTTAGTTATTGTAACCGGTTTGAAGCAACACTATTGCTATATTGGGACGGACCTCGTCATTTTGAACCGCGATCAGAAGACGAGGACGATACCTGAGCTGGCACCCCCTTACTCCAAACCACACCAGCGGGAGGATATTTGGCCTGACAGATTTAACGTGCAAGAAACTCCCTTACACGACGGTTCTTCGGTGGAATCGAGTCTCGAGCCTGAAACCCTCCGGTTCCGAAGCCGAGACCTTACCACCAGAGCGACATGCCCTAATGGAAGAAACACAATTGATTTCAAAATTAAATCGGTACATTACATTTGATAACACAAAGCAAATCCTCTTATCTTAATAAAATTTTGAGCTTAGCAAATTATTTGTTATTTTTATTATGGTAAATTTACATTGAGTTTTTCTTTACGCATAATTGGTATTCACCGTTTCTTTCTAAAGCAAAAAAGTTATTACTTGAAAAAATAATTTATTGGTGTTAATTTAAAACGAAAATATTTTTGTACTGAAATTTGATTTAAGTCGTACTTGTACGAGGGGTGATCCAAAGAAATTTTACAAGGCAAAGAAAAAATGTTTTATTTACAATAGTCACCGGATACAATCATAATTAAGAGACATATGTGGCGGTCATTTCTCCACATAATCACCAAACTTGTTGAAGCATTAATTACACCGCTGAACTCATTCGTTTAACCCGTCTTGGTAATAATCAGGTCCCTGGCAATTGAGTCAGTTCTTGGTACCTTTTTGAACATCACCGCCTGATATGAACCTTGTTTAGGATAAGTATTACTTCAAAACCGGGAAAAGAAAATAGTCACAAGGAGTCAAATCGGGGCTCTATGGGGATGACTCCCGACCTCCCACCTATACATTTCCAGGAATCTTTCTGCTTGCTTCTATAACGAATTGATCCAGTATCTGCTATCACAGCCGATAGAGGACGCCCCAGTATTGGCTGTGATTGGCATTATGATGACGTCACACGGAATTCGGTTGCAGTGTGGATCGCTGGTCAGCGAGATTCGAGGGTGAATGTGGTGTGTAGAGTTATACTGTTAATGTGAAAGGCATTGATGCCTGATCTTAGTGTGCTTATGGATTTAAATGATGAATATGAAAATGAAGTTAAAATAGTATGAATTTCTCCTTGTTTTTATGTTGTGTGCATTGTCCGACTGTGATGTTATGAATAAAAAAATTTTAAAGGACAAATTTGGTCAAATCGCTCATATAAAATTTGATGACATCACACTTCAAAAGAACGACACCATTTCGCCACTTGTTTTTTACTCATTGCCTTCCTCCCTTACACTTCAATGATATGTCTGTGAATGTCCGATGGGGGCACATTCTGAGCCCATAGAAATCGTATCACCTTTGTGCGAGACCACTTCTCTAGACGTCTTGCCATTACTGTCTCTATTTCATATCTAATTATTAACACTATCCGTTCGAAGACCGGTCTAAGACAATTCCACTCTGGGTAACAATATTCCCATCTACAATTTCTACTTTGCAAATACGATATCATTCCTCGTGCAAACTTTTGATATCATTCCTCGTGCAAAATAGAAGTCATTAACTTAATGTTCAAATATTGATTATGGATTTCTTCCATGACTTAGCCACATCTCACTTTCCAAAGATATTATAGGCCTTCTCATTTTTTAAAACATTTTATCTGCTTTTATTTTATTTGGAGCTAGCCGCCTTTGGAACCAGTTGGTTAGCCAGGAGTAATGCGTTCTACAATTTTCATTTAAATATTTATGTGTCTTGCTCTCTTTATAATCAGCCAAATATATTTAAGCTTCGAGAGTTACGTAGAAATTCGATAGTCACTTCCATAATAGAAAGCTTTGATGGATTTTTTTTTTGAAAACATAACATTTAATATTTATTTAATTTCATCCAGTCACGTACTGAAAGTTACATTTTTTAAAGGGGGTTAGTAGAGCGTCCGTCTCGTAACCGAAAGGTCACGGGTTCTGTCCTCGTCTCTTCCAAAGACCACCGTGTTGGCTCATGGCAATTGGGGCACGTTCAATAGGTCGCGACTGCAAAGTCCTCCAAGTTCCCATAACAAAACGATACCTCTGGGGGTACTGAATCAGGGATGAGGCGGTCTCTGATTGGGATCTCAATTCTGACTTGAGGAGGGATGAATGAGTGTATGAATGAGTCCGACCGCCTCCTAAAAAGGGTTATGTCGTGTGTGTTCGAGCAAAGTCGTACTGTCACTTTAACGGTGCTCGTTCACAACGAAAGGCGCACACCTCTGCCTTCATTCGAAAGAGCTCCGCTCATTCGTGCTTGGTATGACCAAGTGGCATTAGAACCACCACCATATTTTTTAAATATTTAATTTGTTGTTGATTTATTTTTAACGAACTTCTATCAACAAGATGGGAATTAATAAAAGCTATTTTTTCCCATTTATCATTTATTTTAAAATTTTGTTATTTCGTCCGAAATATATTGTTGAAAAATATAATTAAAAATTTCTTTAGAAATTCGTTAAAAATAGAAACTGTAGTTATATGTTAAAACACTGATACCATTAAAAAGCTAATTTTTTAAAATCTTTAACTTGATGTAAAAATCATGTTTGTACGATAATATCTTCGGAAGTTATGGCGGAATAACACCACAATTTCGCTTAAATTTTAATTAATTCAAATTCTAATTAAAAATTCAAAAATGGGCTCCGAGGTGCACATTCATGAACTCCAAGGTATACATGTACCAAATTTGGTAGCTGTAGGTCCAACGGTCTGGCCTGTAGAGCGCCAACACACACACACACACACACACACACACACACACACACACACACACATTGGGCTTTATTATAAGTATAGATATATCCTGATAAGGCTGAAAGAGTTTCGTTAAAAATGTCTCCACACTATATTACATTTATTATGCTCAACCGAAAAGTACCAAATTTGTCATGTGTTGTTCAGGACTTTTTATTTCTATCATTTAGTTTTGTGCAGACAGCGATCCTACAGAACTGATAACTGAACATTTAACTGTTGGGAAATGTTTAAACTACAAGAATGGCCTACCCAATATTGTACAGCAATTCCTTGCAAGACCTTCACTGAGATAACATCTTTATTAGATATATACGAGAAAAATTTGGGGAGACTACTCCTGTTAGTTTGGGAAAGAATTAAAAAAATCCAATGACTTTAAAGTGCTAATCAGTTTAAAGTGTTAATTCAATTGCAAATTGTAAATTATTGTATAATTCTGAATTTCCAACAACTTAAAAAACAGAATTAATGCTTAGAGTTTAGAAAAAAAAATTTTTTTTTTCGTAGTTTATCATAACAGAGAATAAACTAAAATTGCTTTAAGGTATAAACGCTGTACGTTGAAAACTCTGATTATCGACCACATTAGCGAATTTTTTTCGTTGCTATTTCTTGTAGTTCCGACTTTCCTCTTTTCAAAACAGTTTGTCTTTCCTAGGAAAAGGAAAGCCTCACCTATCATCTAGAAGAATTTTAAATAAATCCTAGTTTTCTGCTAAAATTTCTCTTCAATTTTCTCAAAACATTAATTTTTATAAACATTCTCCACCGTTAACATATCTTAAAAACTAATACAGATATTCACATAAAAATTTCAGCATGTGTTTTAAATAATATCTTTAATGAAACGAACTAAAAGTTTTATTATAGTTGAAATACTTTTTCATTTATAGGTGTTTTTAGAAAGATTAAGTTAAGAATGTATGGAAAAAAGGCATACATAGGCATATTTTTACCTATAACTTCTTTGCATCTGAAATTTTTCCTTATATTTCGGTTCATTTCATTCATCATTATATTCTATAACTTGAGTACAAAGAAAAATAGGATTGCTGCATTACCATTTTGTGTAGAGTGTTAACCGTTTTGGTTAAATTTCATGAACATTTACTACACATTTTTCTATTTCTCAAAATGTATTATATTTTCAATTTTTTTTGTATTCATAGTGTTTATAATTAACAATACATCTAAAAATCAGAAATTGTTTTTGAAAATTTTGAAAAACGGAATTTTTTAGAAACTATTTAAAACTGTGGTTTTTATATATATATTGTAAATTACAATATTAAATACTATAAACACACAAAATTATTTGAAAATATCATATAGTCTGAGGAATAAGAAAATTGGTAGTAAATGTTAATGAAATTTAGAAAAACGGTTAACACTCTACACAAAATGATAATACAGCAATCCTATTTTTCTTTGTGAACAAGTTGTTATAGAATATAATAATGAATGAAGTGAACCAAAATCTGAGAAATATTTTGAGATGCAAAGAAGTTATGGGTAAAAATATACGTACTGATGAATTTTTTCCATACATTTACAATTAAAATTCTTAAAAAATATCTATAAATGAAAAAAGTATTTCACCAATAATAAATATTTTGGTTCATTTCATTGCCCATATTATTTAAAATGCAAACTGAAATTTCAATGTGAATACCTCCATTAGTTTTTGAGATATGTTAACGGTGGGAAATTTTTTATGAAAATGAAAGTTTTGAGAACATTGTAGTTAAAGACACATTTTAGCCAAAAAATATGTGACTCTGGATGCTAGGTAAGGTCTTCGTTTTCCTAAAAAGATAAAAAGTTTTGGGAAAAATAGTCTAAACTAGATTAAATAACAATAAAAAAAAACATTGACCAATGTGGTATATAACCACAATGAATGAGTGTTGTTAACGTAGTCGGATACCTTAAAATCCTTTCTTCTTTATAAATTCATTCTTTATGCTTCATATAAATTAATCGAAATAAAAACCTCAGCTTTTTTTTTGTAAAAATGCATAAAAAGAATTGCGTCTTAGAAAATCGTTGTGTCTTTATTTAAAGTTGAGTCATCCTTTTACGGAAGACAAACATTTGAGTTTGTGCTAATGTTTGTAAGCTAATCCAAGCTGTCTACGAATTTAGGTTCAGAAATTATTGTCACTTAAAATCAGAAATTACTGTCACTTAAAATCATTATATCTTTCGAAACATCTGTCTGTTCCGCACACTAAAAATGTAATTAAATTTGCTGTAAAACATTTCTTCTTTTTGATATCATTTTCAGAAACCTTGTTACAATAAGGAAATTCCTCTATATCCGGTCATGCAGGCTGCATCTATATTTGCAAGCTTCCTTATTTTCGTACTCATTCAGGCTGAGTTATGATGTTGTAAAACTGTTATATCATAATAACCCCTTGGCCTTGCTGACTCGTTTGCGTCATATGTATTGAGGTTTACTCATTCAACAAATATAACCTTTTTTTTTTTTCATGTTTTCGTCGGAAATCATGAAAAAATGTTTCTTTGAATAAACCAGAATACGCATTTTCTCATGCTGGATGCGAGACGCTTGTTAAAGAGTTTTAACTTGCAATTGTACCGTGAGAAGTGAAATCCAAAAAATAACATTTCGAAGTCATGTTGTTATCATAAAACATATAAGAACTGGTTGTAGTGTTGGATGTGGTGATATCTTAATAAGACAGATAACATCTATGGGACATGAGCATGCTTTTGCCCTGTGGTTATGTTATTGGCCATCAGACTCAAATGTTCCGGGTTCTATTCCGAGCACATTTCACATTCAAAATGGATCTAATGTCACTTGGTCATACCAAGCCCGAATGAGAAGTAACTCTTTCGAATGAAGGCAGAGGTGCGCGCCTTTCGTTGTGAACGAGCACCATTCAGTTGAAAGGGCGACTTTACTCGAACACACACGACACAGCTCTTTTTTAGGGGGTGGTCGAATCCATTCATAGACTCATTCATCCATCCGCAAGTCAGAATTGAGATCCCAATCAGAGACCGACTCATCCTTGATTCAGTACTCCCAGAGGTATCGTTTGTGATGGGAACTTGGAGGACCTATTGAACGTGCCCCAACTGCCATGAGCCTGTGGCAATTAGATGTTGGCTCAGAATAGAACCTGGGACATTTGGGTTTGTAAGCCAGTAACATACCACTGGACAAAAGCATGCTCATCTCCCATAGATGTTATCTGTCTTATTAAGATATCACCACAGACTCACCCACCAGTGAGCTAGACGAACGATATGCGTTGTTGTTGAGTGGTGATGAATTGATTTTTTTTGAGTGAGTGGTTGCTGTGTGTCTAATGCGCCGTACCCATGTTTGTTTGGCGAGCGGAGAGCTTTTTAGTTACACCAAGCGTTATGGCGAGCGTGCGTAGATTGTTGCGTCAAGTGAGTCTGACGACTTTGGTTGTGGGTAGATGACGCCACACATCAGTTGCTTGAAGGTGAAGGTTCATCACGTCCGGGATCACCATTGTGGCAATTAGATGTTGGCTCAGAATAGAACCTGGAACCTTTGGGTTTGTAAGCCAGTAACATACCACTGGACAAAAGCATGCTCA
>JAPMOQ010030923.1:0-10659 GCA_026543055.1 Argiope trifasciata
TTTTTGCGGGAGGGCGAAAACTTTTTACTATAACACTTTTTTTATAATACTTTTTAATAATACTATAATACTTTTTCTATAAACTTTTATACTGAATGTTTCAATCAAATTTAAATACAAATTTCATTGATATTTTATGTATATTTTATTGATATTTTATCTGATGCAAATTCTGTGAATACTAGTATAACAGTAGTGTCAACTGATGTTCCTCGACTTAAGCCACCCTACAAAAACTCAAATTATTTGGTTATGTTCCAAAGCAACACGCTTGACATTTCAAAATGGATGCTAATAAGTAGTTATGGAGATAAAAATAGAAAGACCAGTTAGTAGATATGCAGAAAATAAAAACTTATCTTTAAAAAATTACATTTTTTATTACACATGATAAATTTCAGCGGGTTTTTTTTTCCAATATTTTATGTTTTTTTTTTCTTATTTTAACTGATTGCTCTGCCTTACGTGTGCTGTAAGATAATTGATTTAAAAAAATTGAAGTAAAGAGATTAAAAACACTGAAGTAAAAAGAAATTAAGATTAATTAAAAGAAAGAAGTTAAATTTGTTTTTAGTCAAATAAAAAAGAAAATTGAATTTTTAATGTTTTACAAGTGCTTTATTTTCCTGACAACCTAATAGACAGGGAAAAAAAACCTTACAAAACAATAGTCACGAAAAATTCATAGTGTAAAATCGGAGAGATTTTAATATATGTATGTGTGTGAAAGTATTTTAATAAATAGCCGCTTGCAATGCTTATTAAAATTTGTATCGTTCTTTAAAAATAATAACAGCCAAAATGAGAGTTTTTAAAAATCGTTTGGTATAATTCTATAATTTTTTAACAGCTTAAGGTATTAAAGAATTGCTTGGTGCAACTAATGTTATCATTTTTATTAAAAGCAAAATAACAAAATATGATAAAATTTCGTGCATTATCATGCCAAGATTGGCAATTAAAATATTTTCATATTTAAATAATTATAGCTAAATCAGCAATTATTAGCATAAGAATAAGTCAGTGATAACTAAATCGGGTCGAAATCTCTACACACACAAAGATTTATGACATTTTTATAATCCATTTACTAAGCTCAAAGGATTTATTAAAATACCTTATCTTTTTTTTTCTAGAATATAATCAAAGATAAATCTTTCATTCATATGGATCCAAGCATTATTCATTTTCGTTTTAAGACTTGATTTCTGTAATTTCTATACAACAGACAATAGAAACTGAAACATTAGAGATTTTAAACAGCATGCAGAATACTTGTAAAATTTTCTCGTCAAAGTCACATAATATTGCCACATCTTTTATGAACAACATAAGAATGTTTTAAGTGTCTGTCATCCTATTGGTTTCTGTCAACGAACACGAAATTAGGCCAGCGGGGAAGAATATATCAAGTACAAAATAACGACGGATGCACCATTTATTTATATTTTTTTTCCTTTCACCTCATCTCGTGAAAATGAAGACGGAAGTGAAGCTAAAAAAGAACATCACTGTCTTTTTCATCACTTTAACTAGCTGCTAGGAAACACAGGTGGTTTACGTTTGCACTTTTTATCATTTGCTTTGCGCTACGCCATTTTAAAAAAATGAGGAGAAAAGTTTATCATTCACCTAAGCTTAACAAAACAAAAAGTGTCTCCTAAATGTTTACAATAGTCTCGTGAAATTTATTTTGGGCAGATGTTATGCTAACAAAGATTAGGTTTATATTATTTCAAAGTGAAGTCTCAATTCGTTCAGTATTATTTTTATACAAATCGGCAGTTTCAATATCAGATTTATTTTGTTATTTTTCGATAAGGTATGCGAATAAAAAAACATCATCTCAAAATTATATACACAATTTCAATATTTTGGACATAAAAATAGGAATTAGTCATTTGGCCTTGAAAATAAATTCAGTGTTTCAAACAACTATGTTATCATTGGATAAGTATTGAAATAATTTCTATTAAGCATTTGAAAATAAGTTTGAAATAAATTATCACCATTCAAAATGACAGGAAAAAAATTAGGACTATTATGACGCAAAATGTCATCATACATGTCATTACCGTTTACCGTTTTAGGAAGATTCAAATAAATAATGAAGTATAATGAAGATAAATTATATAATCAGATGAAATTAAGTTCAAAAGATTATAAAAATATCAAACAAATTTGAAATTAATTTTCAGCAAAAATATATAAATTTCTGTTAAATATTATTTTCAAAAATTCAGAATTTTTTAGCTAGTCTGATGGTAATTCACATATTTCCCTCATACTTTTCAATCTGAATGTTTATCGATTGTAATTTCAACTTTAATAGATGTGAAGGAAAGAATAAATTAAAATACGATGGGTTGTTTATTCTTTATTAAAATATCTCTCTATATATAATAGAAAGTTTCCAATTTAATTGCTGTAAATTAACTTTAGTCTAAAAAAAAACACAGTAGAATACAAATAAATTTAGAAAATGGATGTATAGGACGCAATATCGCTGTCATGGGACTAGTTTCTATTAGGAAAAATTATGTAAACGATGAACAAAATAAGATAAAAATAGATAAAATAAATGAGATATAATAATAAGAGATAAGATCACAAAAATAACAAGATAAGATAAAGTAAAAAGAGATACGATAACGAAAATAATAAGATAATAAAAATACGATTCGATAAAATATTTAGGGATAAGATAATAAAAATAATAAAATAAGCGATTCTAAGCAATAAAATAAAATAAAATGAGTTATTCTAACTTAATTAATTAAACATTGCATACCATGAAGGTAAATGATTTGCAAGCAGAAAATCAAAAAACAGTATTATTTTTTAAAAATTCTAAACTAATAAATAAAAAAAATCCAATATTTCTAATATAAAATTCTAATATTTCTAATATAAAATTCTTGTGTGTTTAATACAATTCTAATATTTTTAATTTATTTTTAATATATTTAATAACAATCAAATTTAATAATAATCCTAAAAATTCTGTTAATTATAATACATATAAAATTAAATTTTAAAAACTTATGTCTACTTTTATTATAATAATTAAAAAATTTTATATTAATTTATTCTCATATTTTGTATAACTTATAATTATTGTTATGAAAACTAAATTAATTTAAACTCAACTCCATATCCTAAGTTAAAACATTAAATTAATTTATTGAATTATAACTAATTACTGGTAATTCTAACTTAATGTAATTTCTTCGAGAATATACAAGTAGAAAATAATTAAAAACTTTAGTGGATCAGAAGGAAATTGATTATATAAAAACATCGAACATACATTTACATATTATAATCGTACATATAATGACATATATAAAATAACATATGATAATATATAAAATAAGTCAATAATTGTATAAATAAAAAAGCATAATTTTGATATTTATAAAAGATCCTTATTAGCGACATTATTATTGTCTATCTACCTTTTATTAAATTAATGCATATATATTTTTTAATTAGGTAAGATACGTAATATCAAGAACTTTTCAACAAAACTTTCTCAAATTCAGCATCAACAAATAAATTAAATAACAATGTTTAGTTTTAATTGTAAATAACATAATTGTTTGAAATAATCGGTCGAAAACATGCTAAGCCTAACCTCGTAGTTGCGGCGGTGGGTGGATGAACTAAAGCCTTATTCATTTGGGGGTGGGGAGATAAAAAAAATTTGCAGGAAAGTTTATACTTAATTTTTAATTAAACTTCTAAATAAGAGCTCCGAGGTACATGTTCCGGACCTTCGTAAAAAATTTCGTAGCTATAGGTCAAACGATCTGGCCTGCAGAGCGCCAACACACACACAATGAGCTTTAGTATAAGTATACATTTACTAAACAAAGTAAATAATAATAATAAAAAGAATAATACTCCGTTATATCAATTGTAAAATTCTATAGTTATTGACAACGGGCTTATTAAGATAATCGAATCTCTGATCTAGACCACAATGGAAAACAAAGAAAAATCTTATCAATTTATTTAAATCACTTTTTATTGTCTCTTGAAAAAAACTATCTGATTCCAAAGAAACACAATGTAAGCTCAAACCTGAGAAACGAGTATACAAGAGTTGGCAAAATAAACCAAGCAATACAAGCCAGACATTGCGAATGTCGGTTAATAGTTAAGTCCGGGTCGACTTTAGAAAACTAGTGAAGCGAGCTTAGCGGTAATTGGGCCGTCCAAAAAGTCTTGCGTCATGCCCTAACAAACTTGGGCGAGATAGTTTAACGACTGCAAACCAGCACGTGAGTGTTAGTTAGCCGATATATTCTTTCTTTCTGTAGTTCACTGTACATCTGGGTCTACAGCCATAAAAGATTTTTTCTTCTATTTTGCTATTAAAATTGGTTTTTGCGATGGATAGATGCGAAGGGATTATCTTCCAGATAAATTAAATGAAATTTCTTTTGTTACTTCAGTAATTAATTTAAAAGTCATTGAACTCCAGTTTTTGAATTAATGGATTTAAATACTTATAATTAAATTTAAATTATTTTTAATTTTTTTATTATTATTTACAAAATAATTATAATAAATGTTTCTTTAAAAAAATTAAATACAGTAGTAAATATACAAAAATAAAAAACACAGTTGATTAAGGAATTAAGTACTTCAGTTAAAACCAAGTAAAATATTAAAAGCACTCAATTAATTGAGGAATTAAGTACTTAATTAAAACCAAAATATTAAAAGCACTCAATTAATTAGGGAATTAAGTACTTAATTAAAACCGAACAAAATATCAAAAGATTTCAGTTGATAAATGAATTATTGAATTAAAACCAAGCAATTATTTTTCGAAAATTAATATCTTTTTAATTAGCAACAAAAACCCTAAAATGGCCGAATGGATCCCTATTAATACTGCTTCTTTCAATGGTGGTGAAATGGTCAGCTGTAAGCAAGAAGTAATTCAGAGAGTGATTGAAGAATTATAAGAGAAAAATTATGGATTCTATCTTCTAGCTCTGCTTTCATTGACTATTATTCTGATGTGCCTTTAGCAACAAATTACTCTGCTATTGGACTACTTCATTAAATTTCCCTAATTTTCCCTCAAGGGAAACACAAATGTGGGAAAGTTTCCCTTAAGTTTTTTAAATTGGTGGTTTATTGATATATATTAGATGCGCGCTCATATATCACCTATATGCTCCTTGTGATAAAATAATTTCTTAACTCCGCAAACTTTATTAAATAAAATCTAAATTAATTAATCAAAATTTACTTATTAAAGTAAATTTTGCATAAGTAAATCTTAAAATTTCTTAGCCAAAATTTAATTAGATTAGTCATGTTGAAAAGTAGTCATGAGTAATTAGATTAGTCATGTCAGAAAAATAAATAACTTAATACTCTTAATAAGATACTTAAAAATCCTGCAATATAAAAACAAATTTGATAATATCTACGGATGCATATACGTCCAATTAAGTTTATGTATAAATTTATATGCTCATAAGTAATTCTTAGATTTTATGGAAAAAAAACGCTTACTAAAATAAAGCACTTCAAATACACATGAATTAAATTAATATCAACAAAGAAATATTCAAATATAATATGTTAAATGAATAAAAATGCTTATAGTGATATAAAATGTTTTAAATACGAAATACAATTTTAGGTACTCTGATATATCTTAAATTAATTAAATTGCAATTAAAATCTCTAATAGAAAAAAATATCAATAAAACTAAAAGCTCTAAAAATTACATATAATAATATAAAGAAATATACGATATTTGCACATCCGATATCAATGTCAATACATATCTTATCAATATTTTTCAGAAAAAATACAAGTACCAAAAATTGCTGGTAATATAAAGAGAGACACGACTTAGTAAGAAAATACACTTTTGAAAAGAAAAAAATATATATATCTGGAGAAAATTAGAAGTGTGACCGAAAGGGCGCCAAAATTTGAATTATGCCAGCGGAGACTATTAAAATCAATAAATCATGCCAATTTAGTTAAAAATACATTAAATGACATTAAAGGGCATGATTTACAAGGGGAAAAAACTATTTAGGACAATAACATTTAATATATATGCATTAAAATAATTCTCGGGGGCTACATGATGCTTTACGTTCGCTTCCAAGACATGGGCTGATTGTTATGGCCGATAGAGGGCCTAGGAAATAGTTACGGTTACAGAAGATAATAATGTTTAGTTAATTTATCCTTATTTTATTTTCAAAATTTACTTTTAATTCTATATCAACAATAAAATGAAAAAAAAAAAAAATGCACCAATAATTGACGAAAAGCGTGAGTGTCAAATCAGCAACTAAAATTAAGCAAACCCTTCCTTCAAACCGCAAACGACAACCCCGTGTGTGGGGGGAGGGGGAACTGACCACGCGTTTCAATTATAGCTCAGTAGGTGTCCCCCTCTTGTTATCTCTGTGCAGGAAAGGACGATTTAATTTTACTTTCGCCTTCGCAAAAAGGGGTCAGGACTCTGAGGCACTGGATACCAAGTTAGCCGGGCACATAGAATTAAATAGGTATTTAAAAAATTTCATTAAACGTTTGAACTTGAAATTTCTCAGCATTTTCTTCTCTCTATTTGAAGTTTTTGATACTATATTAAGAAATTCCGCTTGACATGCACGAATTTTAATGATTAATATGCACTGAATAAGCAAATGAAGATTCAAATTACACTGAACTGAATAATTATCTTTCAATAGAATAATTAATTTGCATTTGAATTCATTTAAGCAATGAGTTTAAATACAAATTTAATTGGATAATTTATCGAAAATGAAATCAAAAAAATTAAATTAATATCAGATACTGATTAATTTAATTTATTTTCAACTGAGTAATTCAGTTATGAATTTAATTCAGCAATTGAATTACATTTATTATTTGAGGAATTTATTGACATAGAATTTAAAAAATTTATTTAATTATGTACTTGAGAATAATTTATTTATAAATTTAATTGAATAATTAATCTTAAAAATTTCAGGTATAAGACAAAATCCTGAAGTAATCCAGTGTAAAATTCTTAATTCATATTAATGAGCTGAAATAGGAAAATGCAAGAAACATATTAACTGAACTGCCTACTGACCTACCGTCACGAAAAAAACCCTGAATTCGGTTGCCCTAAGTAGACGAGTCTAAGTAAGAATGGAAGTAAGCATTAAAGCTGATTACAACATTTGGTTAACGAAGAGCGCTTCATTAGACGAGAAATTCTTTTCGCTTAATGCAGGTGTATTTATATGACAATTAAATAAAATTAAATTGTAGATAAACTTAGAAATTCTTTGTTATTTAATCTTTAAAATAATGCTGATCATAAGAAAACCTTCAACGATATTTCTTCAGCTGCTTTTGTATAGTTTTTTTTAAAATTAATAATCACTGGATTAAATAAAAATTACTGGATAATAACAAAATAGGTTCATATTTTCTCGAAGATTCATGTATCTTTAAGGATGAAAACTTGCGTTTTAATTCTAAATCCCCCACACCTCCGTTTTACACTAGAATTTCTGAGTTTTGAATAAGGTGAAAACGATAGTTTCAAATAATAAATTTCGGATCAGAAAGAAAAAAAAATAGTGAATGTGGAACTGTTTGATTCATAATAAATCTGTTACTGTTTGGTATAAATAAAAACACGAAATTCAGCAAAAGAATTAAAATATAAATAAATCAATAAGTAAGCAAAGTTAAAGCTATTTATTCTTTCCATATTCTTTTAAGAACTAACGAATTATTTATCAGAATCTTTGTAATAACTCATACACCCTAAAATTGATTACCCAGTCCTCCGTAGCACTTCTTAGATAGATTACACATAACGTAATATCCACAAATAATTGAAAAATAGATGTTTCCAAAGAACTTTAATAATTTAAAACATTGCTCAAAATTATTTAGATGGCATCTATTACTAACTGAATATATAACCGGCGATTCTTCTAACTATAATGATACCGGCTCTTTTGTCGCCAAAAGAAATACTGTCCTTTCCTACACCCCCAAAATGCAATAGAACAGACCGTTTTCAAGCCGACTGACCCCTACTTTTAGGGTTACTAGGGTTTTTCTCCTGACGGTAAGACAATATATGATTCTAAAGATTATGTTTTAAAATCATTTTTTAAAAATTCCATAATGTTAATATACTCTCACAATAATAATCAATTCAGGGAACGTAGTGAAAAAGTAATGCAAAAATTAAATACTTTTAAGCACCACAGCCAAAAAAATTTAGCACCTTTGTACATGTACTGACTTATCGTCACGAAAAAATTCTAGAAACTTTAAAAGTAGGGGTCAGTCGGCTTAAAAACGGGATGTTCTATTATATTTTGGGGGTGAAGGAAAGGGCTGCATTTCTTTTGGCGCCAATAGAACCGGTTACTACCGGTTAGTCCTTACTTAGTCGACTCTTATGGCAACTATGTTCAGGGTTTTTCTTGTGACGGTAGGTCAGTACGCATTATGTAAGAAAAAAATGCATTAGTTTTTATTTTTTCTTATGAGAACTTTTTTCGGAAGAAAATTTTATCAATGATTAATATTTAAGGGAACAGCTTTTAACCCTTAATAACCTAGAGTTTCAATTTTGATACCAATATTTTCAACCGAATGTTCACATTACTATTAGTTTTTTTATAGGTTGGCTGTACGTATTTTACTGTTGTATAATATTCCTTCCAACGAAATTTAAAAAAAAATCAAATGTCATTATTATTTTATTCTATCTATGACATATTACTCGCGCGGCAAAGTGAACAAGTAAACACATTTTACTAAAAGTTTTGTTGAATACAAATTTTATATATTTTCTTTTTCTGAAGAATATAAATAATTGTAGGAAACTTACCTCCTGGTTCTGTAAAAGTGTAAAGTGTCGTTATGCGATAATAAAAACAATCAATGTTTCGCATTATTTCATGCATAGGTATATCTGATTTCTTTATGACGTTAATGCCTGAAGTATCAAAATTGATACCTGTTTTTTTTTTCTAAATAAATATGTAAAATAAATATTGTGATTTTTTTAGCTATTTTTCCCTTCATCTAGACCCTCAAGCAAACACAGTAATATTAAAAATA
Organism: Argiope trifasciata; assembly: GCA_026543055.1. Classification (NCBI taxonomy): domain Eukaryota; kingdom Metazoa; phylum Arthropoda; class Arachnida; order Araneae; family Araneidae; genus Argiope; species Argiope trifasciata. The sequence continues at coordinate 9,137 of JAPMOQ010030923.1, forward strand.
AATCACTTTCGTAAATCAGGCTACTAAGGGTTAAAGATATGAAATAGCATTAAAATGTATTCAAATGAAAGAATAAAAATCAATATAATTAACCAAAATCAATATAATTAAAAGTATAAAAAATCGTATGTAAAGATAGCACGAAACAATATATTAAGAAGAATGATCGGATGTGTTAAGTTCTCCACGGCAATATGAGTAAAAATGGGTAGATAACATTTACTTCATTAACACACAATATTTCAACAATATAATATAACACAACTTCTCTCATCTTTCAGAAACTGATTCCTTTTACATAACATACAGTATTTTTATTTTTTGTCGTTCTTAGCTAATCTCAGAGCACAGAAAGAGTTTGAACATAAAGTTATCAGGCATAATTAAAATTAATTATTCGCTATTTAGAACACTACATGTAAGTTTAGCGTTTTTCGATTTGCAACCAGTTTCGCTCTTTCGGAATAACCATTCCAATAATCATGGCCCAATGTTGAAAAAAGTTCGTTAACCATTATCTTATAACAGGTTAAAACTGCTGTATCCCTTCAACGAATGCTTCCCTTTCGTCAGTTGTCTCTTTTGATGTATCCAGTTAACAAATACGTATGAGTGTTATCGATTTAGCCTATTCATCGAATGCGGAAACAAAAAGAATATCTTTTTTTCATTTCTCGAGAAAATTAAGCACTTTTAAGGTACTTAAAAATGGTTTTCAAACTTAAAGACTTTTCATGACGCTACGCACCTTGTGTTACAAATTTGGCTTTCTATAATTGTGAAATGATAGCATTTAATGCAGGTTATAACAATAAGTTAATAACAGATTGATCGCGATAAAGCAACAGGGAACGAATTGCAGCCACGTGGAATGTAAATGCTTTCAAATGCATCTGTAAACGAAAATCTTAAAAAAGACTTGTTTGACTATTGCTAACTGAAAATGTTAGATGAGGTGGACAGCACTAAAGGTATTTGAAGTATTCGCCTCATCACATGTGCAACGTTAAATATCACTGGCCCAAAAAAAATTGTCTGAAAAATTCAATAGCTAAAAAATAGCAAATTTAAAGGTTCGTTCAATGATTTCATTTTTTAACTCTTTCAGAAACTGCTGACCTAATTAAATTAGATAGGAATTCATAGAATTCAGAATAAATTTTAAAATCAAAGATAAATTTTTAAAAAAGGAATTAAAAACTAAACAATTTTTCTTAACTTAAGAAATACAACTAACCTTTCCATTTGTTCTACATCACTTGGATTAGGGTGAGTATTCTGTTCTGGTATGGGCCTTGAATCGGCAGCTCTTTCGTAGCGCACTCCATTGCTTTGAAGCGTAACCTGGCCTTCCTCCATGATATTAATATGTTGGCTACAACAACGGGACAGAACTCTCGGAGATGACAACGTCCTGATGTTCTGGTGGAGTTCTGTGATGGGACACAACGATAGAGTCCTTATATACAAGAGAAGCCCCCCTCAATTAGTAATGACCTTTCTCCTTATTGGCTGATGTGTAG
>JAPMOQ010030934.1:0-14777 GCA_026543055.1 Argiope trifasciata
ATATATACGAGAAGTATGAATAGTAGAAGTTATCATAAAATCGGTATGACTCCACTAACCTAACCTCATTAATAATCCCAAGAAACGATCGCAATTGCACAATAATTAGAAATATCCATCAATTCTGAGATCGAGTCATCAAGAAGGGATGAGGCAGCAACTTAGTCTGCGGGAACAATTGATAAATGAAATAATCGAGGGCACTGGTTGCTTTAACATTCGTTACTGCCAAAGACCAGTATCGAACCAATGTCTAAATTATTTTGTGTATGGAAGCTCATGGTAGCTTGAGTTGCGTCGAAAATATTTACTAAATATCATATTTTTAACTTACCCACTACAAATTTTGACATTCAGAGTACACTAATAAAGTGTGTTGAGTAAAAAAAATTCTTTACTTTAAGAAAAATTTGCCAAGTTTCGTTCATTTTTTATATTGTAAAACCTATAACAACATATATCAAACTAAAAGAAACAGTAACTAATTGCATATGTAACTAAATAGTTAAACTTACAATTATCAGTGCAATTTTAAGGACAAAAGAACTTAATACAAATAATTAGTTTACATAAAAATTATGCGATTGATCTTATACAGTCTTATTTATTAGAATAACTTTAAATGTTTTATCGTCTCTTTGATTGTATCTTCTTGGCCTTTATTTTCAATTCTTACCTCAGTTTATTTGTTGTTGTTTTTGTCGTGTCCGTGTTTTCAAGTAAAGGGGGTGCAGTAGCTTCTGAGGGTAAAGCCCCCTGAGCACCCAGAGGGCAGAAGTCTGAGTTGTAGCTCAAATGAAGATTACACATACATTCGCTTGCACAACCCCTTTTTACAGGCGGGCATATTCACACGCCTTATAGTCAGAACACAGAGTAACAACCATACCCTAACCGGGACTCGAACCTGGCACGCCCAGATCACGGGGAAGACACGCTACCCCTGTGCCAGGACGCCGGCAGTTTATTTATTGGTCACCAAATAAGACGACGATGACTCGATTGAATACAAAATATATCCAAATATTCTTATTGATACAAATAATGAAAGGATCTATCACATTGACTTCAATATATACCAGGGTTGGCGTGCCTTTATGGATCGACTTGCCACTTTTTTTAAAGAGATGTTTCATGATATACAGACGTGTCGCAAAATAGTTTTGACTTGTGGTTATTGGAAAAATATCAAAACTAAGTACTAACAATTCAAAACTCTATTTACTATGAAAAAAAATGCATTTTACTCTTTATTGTAAATGTTTAAGTCATATTAATAATTAAAATTAAAGTAACAATTGTATGACTTTTCTTGTTGGAGATTGGATAACAAATGACTTATATTATTATTGTAAGATGTTATTTTTAACAGAATGCATGCTGAATTGGGGACATCTGCCAAACGGTTTCCAAACATGCCTTTAATTTTATTCATCTCTGAAAATAATGACTTGACCCCAGTGAGATGAAAATAAGGTTAAAATAGCATAAGTCTCTTTTTCAAACAGTTAAATGTTTCTGGAATCGAAATCCACGTTTCAAAATTTTTGTAACTGGCATTTTTATTTAAAATGCTTGTTAATTTTTCTGTTTCAATCCATTCCAACTTTTTCCTTGATTCAATAAATTTTTGAATCTACATTGAGCTGGGCTGAAAATCATTCAGTTACATTTCAAATTCTTCAATTTTCAACCGATTGAATAGCGATATTTTCAATTTATCCTATAAAGTTACATGCAAGCCGTTTAGCAAATCTTAAAGTGCAAACTGTTTTTATCGGTGTTGTGCCCAAAATATTGTGCTGTGTGCCATTATATTGCCTTTCCTGATAAACTGTTGATTTCATAAAATATTATTCTCTTTTATTAAGACTAGGATAGGGAATTGTTAGTATATTAGAATAGTCATGCAGTGTATATATAAATGTGAAGCAGATCATATTATATTTCTGGTTTCCAAGGACATCTTGGATCGCTCGATAGCAGATAAATCTGTTAAAGAAAAATCAAGTTGTATACCTTCAGCATTTTGAGAAATAATCTTGAATCTGATATTCGTAAGTGATGGAAAGTGATATTGAAATGCAAAAAATGGAATATCAGTTTTAGTTGAACATTTTTTATAGTAGTTGAAATATTAGTAATATCTAAGAGTTTATTAAGCTGAATGATAGATAACATTTTTTTATATTGTAGGTGTATAGAGCATGTTATTTTTGAAAAAGGATATGAAGTCGGAAACATAAAAAAAAATTTCTTTTATTAAACCTAATGAAAGGAATATGATAGCTGAAGGTATTGTACAGCTTTAATGAAATGCAAATTCTGAATTTCATTACAAAATATTTGTAGGATAATTACTTCACAGACATTAAGAAGCCTAATGCATAAAATGTCAAATATTTATAGTATTAATAAAAACATTTGAGCTATTTAAAATCAGTGTTCAAAAGACTTGTAATCTGAAAAATAAACGTTTGTCATGATAAAATTCTTGTAATTCTATTTTTGTGTTTTTGCATTCATTAAAATTTAGAGCTCTAATTTTATATGGCGTATTCTTTACTTTTATTTAGGTCACCAGAAAATATCGTTTTGGAGCACCTATTTGCTTTACCAATTTCATACTTTATTGTAAAAACAACATGTTTCTAAAAATTTTTCCGACATTAGTATTTTGTTTCATAACCCGAAACAAATATTTTAAGAAGGGCATTTATATTTGCATCAAATATATTCTTGTTTTTATGAAATATAAATTTTAGTGGCAACAAATCATATTTTATTAGAATGATATTTTTAAATGTTGAGTTAGTAATTGTATAATATTTTTTTTATTATTTTAATAAAATTAAAATTAATTATTTTACTACATTTTCAATAATTCATCTTAGTTTACATTCGGATATTTTTATTGCTATTAAAATATTACTTTAAAAAATTTCTTTTGGTACTAGCTTAGTTAAGTAGATTGTTTACTTTCAATTTAGTTTCGCTTAAATTTTAAATATTTTTTGAATGGCAGTTTTTCCGTTAATCGAGTAATATAAATATCCTTAGGCAGAAATTATAAAAATTTAAGCAGTCCAGCCTGATAAAGACAATTACCGATATTCTGGATTAGAGTTTCAAAAACGTTTCTTTCTTCTGAAACCTAAGAAATAATTGTATGTCTCGACAATGCATCAAAAATCAAACTATTTCTTCATTTTTAACATTTACACAAAATCTCCATGTTCTCCATTTGATCTCGGTTCGTTCCATGAAACTCAGACAACTGCTGACTTTAAATTAAACTACGTGTGGCAAATGAAGAATTCCAGTTTTTTTACGCGAAAAATTGTTAGAAATAGTTTCTGATATTTTTAACTTTTAACCAGTTTCTTTGAGCCGATATCACAATATCATGCGATGTTTTTAATTTCTTGATTTATTCAGTTCGTCTTCAGATAGAAGGATGGATAACGCTTCTTAAAGGTCGCACGGATAGCACGTAAAATTTCTATGAAAAAATTGCGCATTAGTAATATATTCCGAATTGTCAGTAATTAAAAATGTAAAAATTAAAAGAATACGATATTTTATTTTCTTAAGTTGCAAATAATTATGTAATTTTTAATTACTTCTGCTTATTTAATTTATTTAATTTTTAATAATTGTATAAATTAATTACAAGCGATATGTTACATTAAAATTCTTTTCATTCAGTAGTTTTATTTTCGATCATAAATACTTGTATTATGTATGATGTTATAAGGAGCTATGGATTCGTTAAGTGGAAGAAAAGGGAATTGGTTCTTTCTTACGAAAATTGCTTGCATTTAATAATAATTTTCCAATATAATTAACTCAAAAGCATTGTAAATGAGATACTAAACACCGATATATTATATAACCGCGATATAATTTAAAATTTATTAAAAATGTCTTTTTATGTACGGATTTAGGGCTTATTACTTTTGCTATTTCTAATATAAAAATATTTATATCATCATTGAAATATCCCATCTTCTTCATAAAATTATTTAATTTACTATTCTTGAAGCTCTCGATCATTTTATTCCTATAAAATGATGTGTTAAATGTTGGCATTACTTTGAATAGGAACCAATAATTTTATTCAATTCCAACTGTTAGTTCACATTCTCGCAATATATATTTATTTGCTCAAATTTCCAATCGATAGTAAAATACTTATTATTCATCCACTCAAATTCAAATGCATTTTTTTAAAATTTGAAACGATGAATGGATGACACTTTCTGTTAATACAGTTTTTTTTATTATTATCCATTAATTAAATTTAATTAATTTTTAATACTTTAATAGAATTTTAGCAGTTTGTAATGAAAATCGATATCAACAGGCAGTAACTCAATCGGTTAAGTGCAAGGGTTTCAAGTATTTTTCACATGAAGGTGAAGAATGCGAATTCAGTTCATGAAAAAAATCAATAATTTTTTGATACTCAAAAGTATTTTGGTAATTGATTAATAATCCGTAACTAAAATAAAAAAATTAATGGCCTGAGTAGAAATGGGATTTAATTTTTTTATATTACTTGATTAATATATGGAATAAAAAAGTACAAAAATGTGTGGAGATAATTAAGGATCCTCACTGACAAAGAACATAGACGGTATGAGATGGGATTATCAAAATATAACTCTAAACTTTTAATAACTAGATTAAATTAATTTATAGTAAAGAAAAATACTTTTTAGAAAACTTTAAACAGATATAAAAAATCAGCTTTTAGTTATTTTCTCAAAGTCTAATTTTGCTGTATCTGACCAATGACGTATTTTAATCTAAAGATGAACGTAATTTTCAACAAAGATCATTTGACGAAGTAAATTTTAATTACAAATAAAATTGCCCATATATTTACATCTAATCTAACTTAAAGCCATCTGATTTCTGATAAAATATCTGATACGACTCAGGTCCTATTCAAAATTATAATCTGGGAAATGAGTATTCGAATCCGAAAAAAAAAAATGAATCCAAACTCTACCAACAAGACTCCGTGACTCCCTTTCTTACTTGCTATTTATCACTACTAACAAAAAAAAGCAAAAGAATTTCAAATAAGCAAGATGATCGGATTTTGATTGGCTATTCGTTATTCAAACTTCTTTAAAAGAATCTGATATCAAGCGAGTTTGAAATTTATGCAATATTTCGTTTTCGAAAAGTTTCTTGATTCTTTGAAGGCGTTTGAACTCTGCTTGTGTTGCAGCGAGATATGTTTATTATCTTCCTCTCTGTTGATAATGGATCTTGTCAAACCTATTTCTCGTCAATCGGTAAGTGTTTAACACGCATTTTTTGGCTGAAATGTGTAATAATGTACCTAATCGATAAATCTTCTGAAACTCAATATTTTGTTTTAGTAGTTTACTTTATAACTATACAATATGAAAATCGATCAATTAAACCATCGTTCTTCTAATTTCAAGTCTATGGCGTTTTTCACAAAAAATTTAACGTCCCTGGAAAATTGTAAGATCATGTTCATATCGAATCTTAAGGCAATTTTACCATTTAAATCATGGTATATATCTTAAAATTAGATGCTTTGATACTACTCTTAAAGTATAATATTTACCTGCAGCAGAACATTTTTAAAAAATTCTTGAGAGTAGGAATCGATAAGTTCTTAATTGAAAAGCCGTAGATGCTGATATTTTCCTCTTAAATAGCGTTTTTAGCAAAATGCTGGAATGAATTTGCGAATGAAACTGCAATTGAATGCAAACAAATTACACGGGAGATTTTTGTTTCTTTAATTGAATCTTGCATTTTTTTTCTGATCATCGAATTCATTTCCATGAATTCTTGAAGCCATTGTAAGATAGTATATTTATTCTGAAAGTCGAAAGGAATTTCGGGAACATCAAGGATTCAAAAATTATTTTACCTCATTGCATCATTTAAATATTTTTGTTGGGTCTTCTGGTTACTCAAAATAGTGTTCTTGAAATTAACTCCTACTTTCAGAAAACATTCGCTTAAAAGTTTCCTGATATGTTTCATATTTTACTATTTAAAACATGAAGGTATAATTTATTCACATCTTGCTTTGCAGAATTGCTCGCAACATGACTTTCAGAAAATTCAAAAATTATAATGGGGCCATACTTGTTTCTAAAGCCTGAAGAAATTTGTACCATCTTTGAATATCTGACATGTTATCAAGTAGCTGCAGCTGTCTTAATAAGGAAGGGTTTCATCTAAATCGAAGGACGGAAGGTAATGAACAAGTTCACATTATCAAAATATTCATGCTGAAAATGATTTAGTTAGTATTCGCGAGCTGCCGAGTATTTAAATCGGATTTGCTAACCTGTTTCATTCTTCAATACACAAAATTTAAAATGGTATGATTTTATAAAGTTGTAATATCAAGATTGATTTTTCTAGCGATTAAATTGTTACTTCAATTTTCATTGCGATGTTTAAAATAAGATATTTGATAAACCAATAGAAATAATGCCCCAATCGAACTGCATGCAAATGCCATGGATACAGTCAAGGAAATTTGAACCCTTTTTAACTTCTGAGAATAGGAGATAAAAAAAAATTGGAATACTTGCAAATATTCTGGAAAGCAATCTGTTAAATTTTAGCCTTCATTGATTTTCAAAGCATTTTAATCTCGATAATTATGGGTGGACATTCGCCATTAAACTAGTTCTCATCTCCGATCTTTGTTTCCAAGAAGCAATCTGGAGTATTAAACAATTGTTATTCCAACTGCAAATTTCGCAAATTTAGTTAGAAAATGGGTGATGTTTTTGTTTAATGTTTAGCACATTTGGAGTGATTTAATTAGCCTTGTTAATTTCAAATAGTCGTAGTGTTTTGCTAAACCTTGTTTAAAACTGACTATCGGAACTAAAATAGATCAACAGGATTTTCACAAATCATGTAAACAAGAAATTCTTTTAATTTTATTAGCAGTTATAAATGTAGACTTGTAAGGATTTAATTATATTTAACAAAGTTATTTAAGATTTCTCTATGAACATAAAAATGCTCGGTATGAAATTCAAAGCCCTATCAATATGTTTCCAAGGGACACGGGCATGATGCATTTGCCCTCACTTCTAAGCAAGAATGAAATCTCCCAGATATTGATCGATAACGTTCATTAATATGAAGAAAATTTAATCGGTAACAATTTCTTCTAGGTGCAGAAGAAGCAACTTTAAACGAAGATCGAGCTACGAAAAGACGCTCTACGGCAAGTAGACGATACTTATGTAGTCTTAATGAGCTGCCTCGTTCACCCAGGATTCCAATATTCTTTAGATTGCAAGTGACGACAATGTTAAAGGCTCAGTTTATTGGTAACAGTTTTCGAGCTAAACCTGATTTCTCAAGGAATCGGATGTTAACTTTCCGCATTTCTACGCCCCTCAGGGGCTCACCTACTTGAGGCGAGTACGGGTGTCCCAATCCCGAGGTACCCAGGGATCTATACTTCCTTTCAATTTATTCTCTTCTACGCCTTCTGCTGTTTACTTTATTTTTCTACCCTCGACGGCAAGCGAGGGAGTTCTCCATGAGAAGCTGTGGCCGCTCTGTTTGCTTCTTGCTTCTCATGGACAGCTAAAAACCCCACGTGTTGGCCGTGCGTGGCAAGCCTTTAGACGGGTGGTGCATTTTGGTCTCTGACGCATCAATCGGCTGGTAACCTAGTCACATGTCTAGTATACTTAAGGGGATCAAGCGAAGGGGTCACTCCTTGGGCTTGGCGTTAAGGGTGGTCACTGTCACCGGGGGTGACTCCCAGCGTATAGGTTCTGGTCAGCATTATGGCAAGTACCGAGGTTGGAGAATTTCCAGAGCCGGCAACTACCATCCCTTGTTGGGCTCCATGGTGGGCGATGCCGCCGGACCCGAATCACTCTCAATGTCATATGGGGTTTTTTTTCTCACGTCACTGTAGCATCATCCAATTCTCGTTTCATGATTATTAGCACTCAAAACACATTTCATAGAGTTTCTCCTTTCCTTGTAAACAAATTAATACAATCGACAATTGGTGAAATACAAAACATAAAAAAAATTCCGCTCTGGCGATCTTTTGTTGCAGACTTCAGAAAAACAAGCTATTTTTATTAGCAAACTTACCAAATTGGGAGATTTTCCGATTCAAACATCTTTGCATAAAACTTTAAATTTTTCACGTGGTGTTATCTCTGAGCCAGATCTCATCAACTTCTCTGAGGGAGACCTCGTGACAGAATTTTCCGATCAGCAAGTATGTGCCGCACATCGTATTAACATCCGACGTGACGATCAGCTTATACCAACGAAGCACATCGTCTTAACTTTCCAAACACCTACCTAAATCCATCAAAGCGGGATACAAAATTTGTCGAGTCCGGCCTTACATACCTAACCCTCTCACGTGTTTTAAATGTCAAAGGTACGGACATTCACAGCAAGCATGTCGTAGTAAAACCACCATGTGTGCGAAATGTGCTGAACCTGATGTAAATAACTGTAATTCAGATACCATGAAATGTGTCAACTGTTCTGGGCTTCATACTGCTTTCTCAAAGTCTTGCCCTAAATGGATTCTTGAGAAAGAGGTAATATCCACGAAAATACGAAAAAACGTATCCTTCGCAGAAGCGAGAAAATTAATCAATGACAGAACTCCAAAAGTTGGTGTAGCGTACTCTGGTGCACTTAAAGCAACACTAATATGTAGTAGTGCCCAAACAGATTCTCGCATTACTCAGTTACCACCGACTAGTCCAGTTTTAAAACAAATGACAAAATCGCCAGGGGTCTCCGCTGTTTCTTCCCTGTCATCCAATTGCCCTGCAATAGATAAAACCACCAAACGCCATCGTAGTAGTAAAACAAAAATTTCCACTTCTTCTCATAAACCAATTCAAGTACATGCAAAGCAAAGAACGAAAAAGAAAGCACTAATGAACCGACACCTTGTAGTGAAAGATTTCTTAAACTCATACATCATCTTCTGATTCTCCGATATGGAGCTAGATCCTTCAACCTCTAAAAATCAATCAGGTGGGGAGAAAAAGAAAACACCTCCAGACAAAACCCAATCTTGATGGCCAAATTTGTGTCCTGGAACTGCCGTGGTTTCCGTACTAAGACAACTCAGATTAAAGACTTAATTAATGAAACCCATCCGATTTGTATAGCTCTGCAGGAAACTTATTTGAAACCTTCCGACTCTATGAAAATAAGACATTATAGCCTTATACGAAGGGATAATGAATCTGATAGGGCTACAGGAGGTGTTGCCCTCCTTGTATCCCATAATGCACCTTCGTCTGTCATTCCATTACATACAAATTTGCAAGCTGTGGCTGTTCGAGTCTTGAACCCTTCTTTGACGACAATATGTTGTCTTTACTTGCCACCCAGTACTCCGGTTGAATTAATGCCTTAGTGGATGAATTACCATCTCCTTTCATCATAATTGATGATCTAAATGGTCATAACCCTCTCTGGGGAAGCGAAGATGTTAATCCTCGGGGGCAGCTGATTGAAGAGTTTATTAATAACCATGAATTGTGCCTGCTCAATAATGGAGAAGAAACATATTTTCATCACAGGAGCAAAACCTTTCATTCGCTAGATTTCGCAATATGTTCACCTTCATTAGCTCCGTACCTGAATTTTAGAGTAGGAACTGACTTGCTTGATAGCGACCATTTTCCAATATATTTAGATAAATTAATTGGAAATGATGTAAATCATTCACGTCTACCACGATACATTTTTCAAAAAGCTGACTGGATAGGCTTTACTTCAAGGGCTCTGATAACACGGAATATGGTAGAGAATGGGGACTTAAATGACGTTGTAAATTCTATAACTGACACTATTATAAAAGCTGCAGATGCTTCTATCCCAAAATCGAGGTCAGGAAAAATCAAATGTAAAAAACATGGTGGAACCCAGATTGCACAAAAGCACAAAAAGATCTTAAAAAGGCCTGGAAGGTTTTTAGGTGGATTTTTAGGAATGTTTTAGGCTCATTTGATTCTTTTTCAAAAAGACAAATCTATAGCAAGACGAGTTAAGTGGCGAAGTCAAAGGACTTATTGGATCAAATTCGTATCGGGTATAAATTCTTCTGTAACTTCCAAATATATGTGGACCAGCATTCGAAAAGTGTGCGGTATATACCCTGATCATTCCATTTCTTGCCTTAAAAAGAATGGGAAAGAACGTTTCCAGTGTACAGGAAATGGCTGATGCCCTTGCAGAGGCTTTTGCCTCTGTGTGTTCATCGAGTAATTACAAGGAACCTTTTCTTACGCCCAAAAAACGCCAAGAAAGCATCAAATTGTGCTTTAAAACGAAAAGGAATCTCTCGTATAATGCCGATTTTACTATATTGGAATTGCGCAGAGCATTATCTGTCATGAAACAGACAGCACCGGGACCGGACGGAATTACCTATTCAATGCTGCAACATTTACCAGATAGATCCCTCCAAAATCTTCTGTTCCTATATAACAAAATTTGGAGGGAGTATGTGTTTCCTGATAAATGGAAATTTGCTATAATAATTCCAGTACAAAAGCCTGGAAAGGATCCTCATGAACAATCTAACTATAGACCAATAGCTCTGACCAGTTGCTTGTGTAAGGTCTTCGAAAAAATGGTAAACGCACGCCTCGTTCATATACTGGAGGAAAATGAATTAATTTCTCCTTTCCAAAGTGGTTTCCGAAACAATTGATAATCTTTTGGCCTTGGAAACGGATATTCGAACTGCCTTTATAAAAAGGAATCATTTGGTATCGGTGTTTTTCGAAATAGATAAAGCATATGATCGAACATGGAGATTCGGAATCATGAAAAATCTTTACGACCTCAATTTTAGAGGGCAGTTGCCCCTTTTTATCCAAAATTTTTTACACCAGAGATATTTTAAAGTACGGCTTGGTAATACCTATTCCAATGTTTTTAGTCAGGAAGGAGTTCCACAAGGCTGTATTTTAAGTGTGACACTATTTTTATTAGCTTTTAACCCTATTTTATCTGTTATACCAGCAACTGTTAGCAAGACGTTATATGTAGATGATATGCAAATTTCTTGCTACGCCCGAGACATGCGATGCATTGAAAGACAGCTCCAGAAAGCGATCAATAACATTGTAGATTGGTCAAATAAACAAGGCTTCACATTTTCCCCGCAGAAAACAGTCGCTATGCACTTCTGCAAACGCCCTCTCCATCCGGAGCCAGAGTTGTTTTTGAGCGGTAACCGATTTCCATTCAGGATCAACACAAATTTCTAGGAGTAATTTTTGATAAGACTGACTTTCCTATCTCACATTGCATATTTGAGGACTAAATGTCTGAAGTCATTAAACATTCTGAGAGTTTTATCCAATACTTCTTGGGGTGCTGATCGAACGTGCTTGCTTAGTCTACCGCGATATCATTCAATCAACAATCGATTATGGATGTGTTATTTATGGCTCTGCTAGACAATCTTACCTTAAACGTTTGAACGTTGTCCATCATCAAGCTCTCCGATTGTGCATCGGAGCATTCAGGACATCACCAGTAGCTAGTTTATGTGCTGAGGCGTTTGAGCCCCCTTTCTCTAATAGAAGAACAAAGCTATCATTATTTTATTTTTACCTTATTTTATCCAATAAACGACATCCTCTTCATGAGAAAATTCGGAATGACGTTGACGAACGTTTGTTTAATTCCCGCAAATCCTACATACCTCATTTGGGATTGCGTATTCGAAGAATATTACCAAATGATTTTAGTGATATACAGATATACGCGGATGATAATCTGAATTCAGCTCCATGGATGGAAAATAAATTGCACTACGAAGACCCTTTTAAACAATTTAGAAAATCGGACAGTGATAGCAGGGTTTTTATTTCACTTTATAAATACCATCGGGAATTTTATTGCTCTTATGAACCGATTTTTACGGATGGTTCTAAGTCATTTGATCATGTTGGTTGCGCATTTGTCCATGGTCATCGCATTATAAACTTCATCCGTTTACTTCTGTTTTTTCCTCTGAATTGACTGCTATTTACTTAGCCCTCAAATATGTTGATGAACAACAGATCCATAAGTCTGTTATTTACACAGATTCTCTGAGTGCTCTGCAAGCTTTAAACTCGTCATCTCTTGATCATCCACTTCTACAAGAAGTGAAGAAGATATACCACCTTCTATGTGGAAAGAATATTAGAGTTTTGCTTTCCTGGATCCCATCGCATGTGGGTATTTCTGGAAATGAAATCGCAGATACAGCAGCTAAATCAGCGAACGTCAATTTGCCCAACGTCTTTATAAGAAAGATATGCGCACAACTATAATTCGTTGGTGTTATCGCCAGTGGCAAAATCAATGGGACATGGAGACTAACAACAAGCTCCATTTTATTAAACCACAATTGTCCAACTGGTCTTCACAACTAAGTAGACACTATGATGTAATTTTATCCCGACTACGTATTGGTCACATTCACCTGACACATAGATTTTCTCTTTTCCGAGCCTCCCCCAATATGTGATGATTGTGGAGTTGTGTTAACTGTTCGTCACATTTTGATGGAATGCACCCGCTTTATTGACCTTCGACGTAACTATTTTAAATCCAACAATTTTAATTTGGATTTTTTATTGGGTGAAACTCATCACCCAAACATTTTCTTATATATTAAAGATGCTGGAATTTTACATGAAATTTAGTCTGGTTTTAATAACTTTCACCCTTTTTAAACATTTGAGTAGTTTGAACACAAGCAATTACATTTTTTACAATACAAAACTAATTTTACTTTTATCTTAATGGAGAAATTTTACGCTGTTTCGGCGCAGTATATTCTATATCAGGATCTTGCGCCAGAAATTCAAATCCAATCCAAATCCGCATTTCTACGAAATGAAACGTATACTAATGATAAAAATTCTCCTGTTTAACGAAAATTCAAATGAAATATGTGCTTATAGCTTTCTTAGAATATCACTAATAAATGTTATTAAAATCGTAAGTTATAGTAATGGTACTTCAAATTTGGCTTCTGACGAAATTCAACATCGGCGATAAGTAATACCAACGTAGCTGTTCAAAACTTCTAATCTTTTCATTTTATCAACTTCAAGTTGTCACTAACTTCTATGTATTAGTATTCAACTGCTTACTCGAATATTTTTTTAAAAACCGGGATATGATGCCGGCTGTCGTTTCGACTGGCTGTTTCCCAAATGTTAATATATAATGCATTGATACAATACATAGTGATCAGGATCATTGGAATTCGACAAGTGACAAAGCCTTTTTGAATGACCTTATTTAGAATAATTTAGAAAAGAACTTATTACCTTAATCAGAATTTTGTAATAGCTAATATTACCAAGTCTTGTAGTATTCATTTTGATATTCAAATATTTACATTAGTATTTCATAATCCATGTATGGATTAAATTCTCTTGAATACAGATCAAAACGCAAGAATGCAATTAACTGGAACCTTAATATAACTTACCATAGATATATTAGCCCCTTCACGATTTTATTTCTTACTTGGAAACTTCAATCGCATTTTAGAATTTTCAGTAATGTAAGATTCAGGTTCTATCTAAGCACTGGTATCTGAATAGTGAAAACGGTTTTGATTGTCAGAATTGCAATTTTCAATGTTGTCTTCAAATTAGGAGTAGCAAAACTATAATGGAAGATCGGACAGGTGCAAGCATTCTACAAATTTTGAATAGTCTAATCACTTAAATTTAACTTGCTTAAAAAAGAAATTATGTTAAACACATATTCCTATAATAGAGGGAATTTGAAGTAGTTAAACGTTCCTAAGTTATTCTAGAATTTAAAGTTGTTTAATTTCTTAAATTTACAGCTGCTATTAATTCGATGCGTGATCTGATTCGCCATTGCCTGCGAATGGTTATGTATCCCGTAGAATTTCAATAACACTCGTGTAGAAAGATCAGCATTTTTGGACATTTTGCAATTCAAACTAAGGGTTATTAAATTCAGAAAAGCAATTATTTTTATTACAACTAAACACCAATGTTAGAAGTGTGACTCAAGTCTTAATTTGTAAACTCGATTCAATTGCTTTTAGTGGACGTCGGAAAATGGGATAAATCCGTCAATTACCTGGCCGTTCCCTGCTTACTACTTTCCTTCTTGGGTCGTATGGAACCGGCGGCCTATGCCGAAAGTACCGGTCCCCAGGGATCAGTTAATTGACGCGCTGGAGGAATCAATGTGTTAGTATAGGTAATGTCTTCAGTGTGATTGCTACTCTATTGGATTTTGAGAATGCTGGTGTTTATCAGTTTCAGTGTCAAAGGTATGAATGAAAGGTGCGAATGCAATACTTCTAACATTGGTAGCATGTTTAAATAGTTAATGTTGCAATTCTCCTCAAAAGTGAGGATATTTTTAATTTAAGCTTTAGCCAATTGTCAACAAAAACGCTGTCTTCAATATCAAATGCGTGTTTTAGGTTTATCGTAGTATAGCTAAATGTAGACATCTTTGTCATAATAAGTGGTAAATTCAAACGAACCTACGAACTATCTTAATTCTATTAAAATGGGATATTTCGCTGACATTAAACTTCAGAATGCTTGTACTTTTGTTTCGCTAAATAAATGTCCTATATTTAGGATTTCATGTCATTACAAATCACCAACGAAGATAAACTGCTTGTATAATGTTCAAGCAATACGACTTAATAGCACAATCTCGCTTTAGATGACAATAAA
>JAPMOQ010030935.1:0-29332 GCA_026543055.1 Argiope trifasciata
TAAGAGATAGATAATAAAATTCGGTACACAAATTTTGCAGGTACAGTTTAGACACTATGAGAGTTAGAATTAACAAGTCTACAGAGTTGAAATGGATGAAGGCCCATATTGGGATATGTGGTAAGGAAAAGGAGGACCACTATGCAAAGTGGGCGACACAGAAAGAGAGTGTTGACATTGTTGTCCCCAAATCAACTGGTGTCTTGAAAGGGGAATGGAGAGAAGAAATGAAACTACAATGGTTTGACAGATGATACCATCTGTCAAATGTCCAAAAAAAAGAAGAGTCACTTCCGTCTTTATTGCTAATCCGGAAATAAAAATAAGAAGATACCATCCACTGATAATGCAAATAATATCTGGACATGGGAGGTTTCCTGCCTATTTCCAAAGATCTGGAAGAAAGCAGGAAAATAAATGCATTTTAGGAGAAATGGGTTCGGTTTACCACTATTTAATGGGATGTATGGTGATTTCAGAGTTTCGGAAGGACCTGAAGATTGTAAATAATGATTTGGGTACAGTACTGATGGTACCAGGTCATCTCAAGATCCTGAAGAATATGATGTTAAAGATGGACAGTTTTATCCCAACTGTTTGAGAGTGGAGAGAAAGACATTCATTAACTATCCCTAATGAATGTTAGTTTGACTGTACGGTCCATGTAAGGTTGGAAAATGCTTTTTCAGCAGTCGACCCCAACAAACTCTGTCGATACTGCTTCCGTTCAGTGGTGGCGGGGTGGGCCGCTGTATACAAGAAGAAAGAGCAGACACTATGAAATTTTGCAATTCTTAGTAAAATAGTTTAATGAGTGACCTCTCACTCTCTATTACACGAAATATAACGAAAGTGTTGTAACCACCTGAATATTCGAAGGGGAGGTTTCGACGAATCTGCACGTTTTAAATCTCTGTGAATTCGAAAAACATATTTTTCGGAAATGTCTGTCTGTCTGACACAGATAACTCAAAACGCTTCGAGTTGGATGGATGTAAACGTGGTGCAGAGTCTTTACATCAAAATTGCAGGATTCTGTCGAGTTTTGAGCAAAATGTATCTTGCAAAAGTCTGTCTATCCGACTGTTCGAATATATGTTAATATCATAACTAATAACTTCAAAACAAAGAAAGCTACATAGACAAAATTCAATACGTTGATTTCCCATCTATAATGTAGACACGCATCACATTTTGAGCCTGATTCAACGAGGAGTTGAATGTCTGTCGGTTTGTACTTTTAGAAAATGTAGATGCAATACATAAATAAAAACATAGTAAATTAGATGATTTTGCAATTGCAATTTCAGTTAACACATTCACTACCACTATCTTCGCCTGATATCAGTACCATCTATCTAATTAGGTGCCCCCTTCTTTGCTATATTTTGACTGTAGTGGAGAAGGCGTCACCCAGTAGCATAGATGGTTTGGTCCTAGGAAAGAACGCTATTTACGAGTTATCTCATGCGTTTAGGCAGTCAACGTGTTTAGTAATTGAAGGATTTTCTGCAAAAAAAAAAAAAAAAAAAAAAAAAAAAAAACGCAGTTCCAATGAAAAGAAATTTGAAGTTACATGTATTATCATGTTATAAAATAAAAACTTGTTATTTTTGATGTCAGGAAGATGTATCTCCAATCGTTAGTTCTCGCGTTAACTCAAGCGATGCCGTTGTTTGTTTCATTAGTTTGTTGCAATGTAGAGGTACCTCTAGTTGTTACCACTGGGTTTCTGCAAACTTGAATAGTAAGAGCTTCCACCTTTTCGCCACAAACCCTTCATGTCGAAAGTATGAGGAAATTATTGAAATTGCGTCTAAAACGCCGTAAATTTTGCCTTCATCACGCAAAATTTAAGGCGGTTATATGTAAATTCTGAAATCCAATCCCTCGAAATTGGATTTCAGAAACTTTTGGAGAGAGTACTGTCACTGATTTCTTAAACATTTATTTCGTTACTTTCAAAAGGACACTGGTGTACAGGAGTAGAAGGACTTATCAAAGCCGACGTATCCATCCATGTGATAAATGTTGATTCGTAATACTGAAATCCAATGCCTTCAACCGCATTAGATAAAAATCGTACTTTTATAATATAGTTTACTAGCTAGTACCCGGTGCGTTACTGTAGCAGAAGAAATGATCTTGGAAATATCGTTTTTAATTTGAAATAGTATATTCCTTGTTTGATTAGGAATGATATTTACTTTCTTGTCTGCGATGAATATTTTCATTGAAATGGAAGGATATATAAAAGGAAAATATAAATAGTATTTATTCTAATTTTATTGTTCTATTCTACAATCAAACATTCATTTCCATATTTTAGATTTGTGTATTGATAATGGTGATGTCGTGTCCGTGTTTCCACGGAAAGGGGGTGCAGTAGCTTCTGAGGGTGAAGACCCCTCAGGGGCAGAAGTCTGACTTCTGGCTCATATAAAGATGGTACACACATTCGCTTGCACAACCCCTTTTTATAGGGGGACACATTCATACATCTTAGAGAAAGAACACAAAACAACCATGTTCGAACCGGGACTCGAAACCGGGACGCCCAGATCACGGGGAACTCCTATACCAGGACGCCGGCAGATTTGTGCATTCTATAAGAACTGTAAAGTTTGATGTTCTTTCAGAATGATAATGAAAGAAACTATTTATGGTATTTCATGACTCGTTTCATATTCGTTCAGAATTCACAAATTTAATGGCAGAAAAAGTGATTAAAACATCTTGTTTTAAAATGGATTAAACACAAAAAAATATATTTATTCCATAAAATCTTTAATATAGTTTAAAAGATAATTTTTTGAAAGCCAAGACTGTGCAAAATGAATTTGTACAATAATATTTTCTGAAGTTACAGCGAAAAAAAGTAAAATTTTATTAAGTGTTTTGATAGAAGTTCAAACTTACAGTATTGGTTCCCCTAAAACTTTCTCGCGCATTCTCTAATAAAACTACTACCTCAGAGAAAGACTTACATTGCATTTACGTACAATTGCTACTATAACGCCTAGCTTGAATTTAGCATCTTTATTGAATCTGTTGTGTCTCCTTGGCGAGTTATTTGGTGGCTAATCCATGGTTAATAGATGCGGTAATAGATCCCAAAATTTTTTTTGTATATTAGATAATTTTACCGTGCCTATAAATACCCCGTACGTGCAAGTAATAAGAAGTCAAAGTTTCATCGGAATCGGATGAGTGGTACGGCAGCGCATAAGAGACATACAGACATTCATTTTTATTTATATCGATGTAAATAACGACTTATAAAAATAGTATACATTAAATTCATTAAAAAATCACCCATCATAGAAACGCATCCACCCAGTCTGATCATCCCAAAATAATTGTCAATCACGTGCTGTCTAAACGAGATGTAAGCGATTCCTGAAATATTGACCGACTGGGCCAAGAGGTGTTTTCTAAAAGTAAAAAGGAGAAAATGTAAAGTTTGAAAAAAGAATTCAGCATCAAGTCTATCAGCAAGATTTAAATTTCTTTTATAATGTTCATCAGTTCCACCATCATTATCACTGTAAAAAAAATTTTGAAATCAAATTAAACTTTTACAAAATTTTCGAGTATCTACTTGTGTTAACATTATCTTAAGAATTTGATTAAAATGTAATTAAGCTCGAAGAATCGATTCGTTGATACATTCAACAGAAATGTCTGGAACTAAACTTTTTAAAATTTTTAAAGTTTAAGAATAAACTAATTCTTAAGAAATTAACATCATCGTAAGAATTAGATTCTGTAAATTCAACAAAAATTTCTTCTCAAAAATTTGTGTTGATGCATTCAACAAAAATTTTGAAAATTCAACAAAATTTCAACAAAAATTCTCGAGTAAAAAATTTTTTAATTCTTAAAATTTTAAGAATAAACTAATTCTAAAGAAATCAACATCATCTTAAGAATTAGATCCTGAAAAATCAGCAAAATTTTCTCCAAAAATTCATTTCAAAAATATTTGTTGATACATTCAACAAAAATTCAAAAAAATCTTTCTAAATTTTTTGAAAAAAGAAAAACTCTGGAAATTAAAAAAATCTTCCTTTCAAGAGATTTTGTTCCTCCGTTAAATTTATTACTAAACAATAATTTATTGCACTTTTGTACTTGTTTAATTTATTGTACTATTGTTAATTTATTGTCTACTAGCCGCCTATGGCGACCAGCTGGTTCGCCATGAGTAATGCGTTCTAAAATTTTCAATTAAATCTTATATTTATTAGCCTTGAAGTAATTACGGTCATTTATTGGCCTGAAATTAATATTTTCTTTAAGATGAAGGACGGAAAGTTCTAAAAGAACACATTTTCTTAATAATATTCTTTAATTTTATAAATCAGTCAGTTTTAACTATCGGTTATGCTTCCAAAATATTAAAAATGTATTTTTCGGTGATGTTGCCAAAATATTAAATATGTTTTTTGAAAGAAAGCGAAAAAAAAATTATTGAATTAATGATACAGACATTGCAAACGATTATAGAAATATGCCATTAGGTCGGGAGTTCAATGCATATCCTGTCTAAATTCAATCAAGTTTACCGTAAATAAAGAAGATTTATTGAATTAATCATTTAGATATTGCAAACGATTATAGAATCCTTTCCCTTGCATTTATTTTTTTAGAAAGTATCACTTTTTATATTTATGTTATTTTATCCAGTCCCGTACTGAAAGTATCAATTCTTTATACTTGATTTACGATAGTTTTTTTTATTATTATTTGAACTTTCGTAATTGTTTTCTTTTCTTTTATCCGGTCACGTGATCAAAAAAACGGTTAAAATATTTCTTTAAAAATTCGTTAAAAATAGAAGCTTAAGTTATACATTAAAACACTGATACCATTAGAAAGCTAATTTTTTAATCTTTAAATTGATGTAAAAATAATGTTTGTGCGATAATATTTTCGGAAGTTATAGCGGAAAAACGTCGAAATTTCGCTTAAAATTTAATTAATTCAAATTCTAATTAAAAATTCGAAAAAAGGGCTCCGAGGTGCACATTCCCGACCTCCAAGGTATACATATGCGAAATTTGGTAGCTGTAGGTGCAACGGTCTGGCCTGTAGAGCGCCAACACACACACACACGCACACACACACACACATTGAGCTTTATTATAAGTATAGATTTATTGTTTTACGTGGAGGTGGTAATGCCTTCTGCACAACAAAGAGTTAGGAATTGATACAGAATGCCATGTTCAATAGTGGACAGTAATAAGATAAAATAAATAATGTAAATTAAAAATTCCTGCCAGTTTTTTTAAATGTACAAAAATAAATATCTTATTTTAAATTTAGACAAAAAATATGGTTTTTCTAATTATAATTTACTATAAAATTATCCAAATTTGTAGGCTTGTATGAAATTTGGTACTTAAGTAACCAAAGTACATGAAATATTATTTATCGTTCATTTGATCATAGCCACTAACTTCCAGATGAGTACAAACATTTATTGGATTATATTGTGTTGTTAATGGCACAAGAGCCAAAAACGACTGTACTGAGCCACACATAGGGTCAAACTAGAAAGCTAAAATTGCATAAAAAGTTCAAAAAGTATCTAACAGAATCAAAGATGAAACTGTCTAACATTGCCGTGATGTGTTTGGCAACACTTAATGTAGGTCTATAGGACGTGGTCAAAGTCAGTTGCTTTTGAAAACTTACAAATATTTTTGTGGGGATTTTCCCCAAACAGCTTTCGCATGTCCAGTAATGAGCAATTGAAAAAATGTAAACTATGAAGATTAAAATCAGGACATTCAATCAGAATATAAACAACTGTTAAAATAACACTGAAAACTCGAGCTAAAAGCAGCTCGATCACGTTTATGAAACATTTATTAACTCGCAAACGTTTATTAAGGTATCCGCCAATGTAAAATACATTGCTCTTTGAGCACATTGGCGATGGTTTTAATTTGTTATTTCTTCCTCTTTCCAAAACAATTTATGTTTTCTTGGAAAAGGAAAGCCTCGCTTATCATCCAGGGGAATTTTACGCTAAACATATTTTTCAGCTTAAATTTGTCTTCAGTTTCATAAAAATTCTTCACCGTTATCATGATATCTCAAAAACTAATAGTGGTATTTATATAAACATTTCAGCGTGTGTTTTAAATACTATGGGCAATGAAATGATTGTTGGTTAACTGCTTTTTTATTTATAGGCGTTATCAAAAAAATTTAGTTGGAAATTTCTGTAAAAATGGCACATATTCGTATATTTTCGCCCATAACTTCTTTGCATCTTAAAATATTTCTTAGATTTTGGTTCATTTCATTCATCGTTATATTCTGTAACTCGTGTGCAAAGAGAAATAGGATTGCTGCATTACCATTTTGTGTAGAGTGTTAACCATTTTGGTTCAATTTCAATGAAATTTAAAACACATTTTCCTATTTCTCAATATATATTTTCAAATAATTTTGTTAAATTAACAGTATTTTGTATTATAATTGACAATACATCTAAAAATCATAATTTTAAATAATTTTTTAAAAATCCAATTTTTCAAATTTTTTTATTCGAACGTAGTCGGATACCTTAAAATAACTCGAGCAAAAAGCAGCTCGATTACTTTAATTAAACATTTATTAAGTCGCAAACGTTCATTAAAACTCGTATTAGTGTGGCCAAAAAGGTCACTTTCTCGCGTATGATTGGAAAGAAAGTAAAAAAGAACTCACTTGTTTCGAATGATTTCACAAAAATCACGCGCGAATTCACTCCGAGAAGCTTTAATTCCTTGTTGAGACACGTCACAAGAATGAAGGCACTTCTGACAAAACTTCGGCCCAACTTCTTAGGAGCAAAGGCTGTCTTCACCTTGGCGAATTTGGCGACGAGCAAATGCAGGGCAGGTTTGTTTTTCCCCTCTTACTAAGGTTCCGGCATTCTTGGCTTTTTAGACCAATTTTATTTAAAAAATAATAATTAAGAGAAGCTTTCGTTAAGTGTGTAGTTTATATTTTGCTCACGTAATCTCTAGTTTCGCATATTTTGATGAAAACAAATCGTTTCGCCTTGCTTCGTAAACTTAATTTCAATAAATAAATAAACAAACTAAGATAAATAAAAGAAATTGAGAGACAGAATTCATAAGACGAAATTGCTTTTCTATCTCTTCAGATTAGTAAAGAAACAGATATGAAGGTATTTTGTGGGTCTCGAAAGAAAATGAGCTTAATTCTAAAAAAGAACAAACTATTTGGAATCTGTGCCAGATGATAAGAGTTATATTATTATAAGAGTAATATTATCATAAGAGTTACATTATCATGTCACATAACTCTTCGTGCACTATCAGATTAATTGAACAGTTCCAAGTTTCTAATAAATTTGACTAAAAGTTCTGTAAAATAAAAAATATTTTCATCTTGAGGATAAAAACGTTAAGAGTATTTTATTCTTTATATGAATTCCTGAGCGCGGATTTTTTAAAACTGTTCCACAAAACTACCTTGTATAGTGGGTGCGGCAAAAAACAACTCCGACAAAATTATTACATCATAGAATAGAAGTAGATAAATTTCTTTTTAATTTTTGTCCATTTCTTTTTGTCTGTCACTTCAATTATAACATCCATATAAACATCCATTCAATTAAAACATCCATCAAAACGAATGTTAGTTTGCCGTACCGTTCATCCGAGCGCGATGAAATTTCGACTACTTATTACTTGCATTTATGGTATTGTTATAGGCACAGTAAAACTATCTAATATGTAAAAAATATTTTCAGATCTATTTACTACATCTGTTAACCTCAAAATAACTCGCCATGGAGACACAACAGATCTTTTAAAGATGCTAAAGTTTAGCAAGAGGTTAAAATTTCGTAGCCATTGTATGTAAATGAAAATGCAAGTCTTTCTCTGGGGGAACAGTTTTATTAGAGAATATGTGAGAAACTTTTAGGGAAACTAATCCTATAGGTTTGAAATTTTAATTAAACATTTAATAAAATTCTAGCGTTTTTGGCAGTAACTGCCGAAAATATAATTTTGCCCCATCTTAGTTTTCAAAAAATTATCTTTTCAACTATATTAATGATTTTATGGTAAAAATATATTTTCTACATTTAATCAATTTTAAAAGAAAATATTTTAATCACTTTTTTTTAAACATAATATTTGAGAATTCTAAATACGTATTAAAGGTATCACGAGAAACGATCAATCGTTTCTTTCATTACACAGGCCTACATTTTTAGAACTATGTCATGTTTTTTAACTTTTACTTATTGATTCATATGTATTTTTTTCACGCTTAATTTGAATATGACATTAGTTTTTTCCCATCATGTCAGGAGTTTTTGCAAAACGCAGTTTTCGTAATTTGTAATATGTTGTAAAATATCGAAAATATGAAACATATTGACAGATTTAAAATGGTTTTTTTTCAAATCAAAAATGTATTTATTTTAATTGAATTTATGGCTTATACTTTACAATATCGTAGCCAAACACATCAAGAGCCCGTTGGGGACGGGGGGGGGCAAAAATTTAATGAAAACTACCACAAAATCAGCACTAAACTCCGGAAAGCTCTCATAGATATGAATAAAGTTCTTCTTCCACCTCTACATATCAAATTGGGATTGATGAAGCAATTTGTGAAAGCTTTATCAAAAGAAAGCAAATCTTTCAAATACATCTGCAACAAATTTCCAGCCTTATCAACAGCTGAAGTTTGAGAAAGAAATGGAAGTTGTTGAAAAAGAAGCCTGGTCTCCTTTTAAAGAGGTAGCAATGAAATTTCTGGACAACAAGAGAGATCCGAATTTCAAATCGATCGTTGAAACCATGATGCTGAAGAATCAAAATTCATTCTGTACCATGAGTTTGAAGACTCATTTTCTAAATTCACATTCAGATTACTTTCCTGAGAATTTGGGTGCTATTAGTGAAGAGACGGATGAGAGATTCCATCAGGATATCCAAAAAATGTAAAATCGTTATCAAGGAAGATGGAACACTTCAATGATGGCAGACTATTGCTGGATGCTGCACCGCTATGAACCAAGGGCACATGGACGTAAAAGCCGCCAACTCAGCCTGGCTGGTCAAAAGAGACAACGACCCAAATGAAAGGTGACTTTTTTTACATTCATCATCATTAAGACTGGTTTAAATTAAACTAATTAAATTTAAAGTTAAGTACATAAAATTAAGTGTATCAATATAAAATTTCGGGTACCGAAATTAATTTGTTACATTTAGACTGATTTTGTGGTAGTTTTCATTATATTTTTGCCCCCCCCCTTAACGGACGCTTGATGTGCTTGGCTATGATACTGTAAAATATAAGCCATAAGTTTAATTAAATTAAATACATTTTATTATAAAAAACCGTTATAAATCTGTCAATATGTTTCATATTTTCGATGTTTTGCAACATTGCAACATTTTATAAACTTCGAAAATTGTGTTTTGCAAATAATCCCGAAGTGATGGGAAAAAAACTAATGTCATATTCAGATTCAGCGGGGAAAAATATATTGGAATCAACTGTGTTATCATTCTTTATTTCCAAGCATTACAATTCTAAAAGAATACACAAATCTAATGCATAAAAATGAATATTTGTTTGTAGAATAGAATAGTAAAACTAGAACAAATACTATTTATGCTTCTCCTTTATATATATCATTCAATTTCAATCAAGGCATTCATTGCCAACGAGGAAATGAATATCATTCTTCCAATCATTTTTAATTAAAAAAGATAATAAATATAGTATAAATAATATTGCACCACCTTAGTTTTCAAAAAATAAAATTTTCAACTATATTAAAGATTTTTTGGTATAAATATTCTATGCTTAAACAATTTTAAAAGAAAATATTTTAATATCACATTTTCTAAAATTAATTTTTCTTTATATGCAAGTTATAGAATATAATGATGAATGAAATGAACCAACATCAAAGAAAAATGTTGAGATGCAAAGTATTTTAAGGGTAAAAATATACGTATATATGCCTTTTCCACAAATTGCCAACTTCTTTTTTCTAAAAACACCTATAAATGAAAAAGCTCTTTCCTTTCCAAATAATTAGTTATACTATATGCTTGAAAACGGAAATGGTATGTGACCAACCACGGAATCCTGATTTCGTTATTTAAACGGCTGGACGCCAAGATTCATTTGGGTGACTCTATGCCCTAAGGCTTTCCAGCAGCACATTTTGCAACATCTGAGCCGTTGGAAATGTCTCCTTGCCCAATCTTGTTTTTCCATTTCAGTTCGTGGAAACAGTTGCATCTCAAAACTAAAAGCTGAGGCATCGTGAATCCCGTTTGTCCTTGTCCTGAATTGTGTGTTCACTTGTGGCTGTAAGCAGCACTTAATCGTCATTTCTAACTCTTCAACAATACCTTAATGTTAGTGAATTAACTGATATTCGGAACGTCTGTCAAATTAGGATATTTCAGAGATTTGAGAAGGAATGGTTATTTTGGAAGTTTTGCAAACTACTTTCAGCTCAAGTGAATTGCAACGATGTTTTCAAAATACGATACTTCCGCAGTGAAAACCACTTGGTATATATATATATATATATATATATATATACGTCCCAATTCGATTGTTTGGAAATTGATTAATTTGAAATGTAACTTATTTATTTCCATTCTATTTCAATATTCAAAACTGTATTGAAATAAGGAAAAAATCTAATTGAAACAAAAAGTTTTACAAGCGATATAAGTAAAAATGCCACTCTGTATTTTGTGTACAGTGTTAACTGTTTTGGTTAAATTGCATTAAAATTTACAGCTTATCTTCCTATTTCTTCAAACGTATTAATTTCCAAAACGGGTTTTTTTTTTTTTTGCATTTATAGTGTTTATTATCGATAATACATCTAAAAGTCATACATAGCTTTTTAAAAATCTAGTTTTTCAAAAAGTTTCCTTCCAACTTTGTCGGATACCTTCATTTGAAGCATATGAATAATTAAAACATTTTACTACTATAGATTTCAAAATGCATCTTTCGTTTTGAGTCATAAGTATTATTCTTTATCATAGGTCAAAATTATTTGACGACACGTCTATACCTCATTATTAATTAATTAATTTATTTTTGAAAAAAAATGGCACATGGATCTATAAAGGTAATCCCCCCCTATGCCCCATTATAATAAAAACGTTGATGGAAGTATTTATAGCCTAGCTTCATTTTTTAAATCTCCACTTTGTAGAACTTGATTTCCCGACATAATAATCCAAGATTTTTTTTTCCGCTCAGAAATGAAATGGAGAAGGAAAAAAAAAAGTTTGAGAGCACATTCCTCGCATGCTGGAGAGGGAAAACGTCGTTCTCTTCCTTCATGCAGTTGACCTTGAACCTAGCAGCATTGGAGGCCGTTTTTTGCTTCCACAAGGAAGGCGAATAACCTGTTGCACCGTAACGAAACTTTTTCGTCACCCGTTTTTAATGTTGCAGCATCTCCGAACATTCTACGAATTTCCAGAACTTGGGGAATAGCAATAATCAGAAACGGTCCTCTGCGAGGTGGGGCTTGTGCTATGCACCCGAGCCTAGCAACTGAGGGGGCTGCACCGTGAATAAGAATTAAAACAGTGTTCTCGACAATAACAATGACACATTCTAAAAGTCTACGAGCTTGTCTCCATGTGGCTGGCTGAGCATCGATTGTCGCGTTTATCAGGCAAAGATCGCAGCGATATCTATAAAAAGGCGGGAAAAGCTCGTTTATGAATGAGGAATCCCCGTCAGACATGCTAAGACAGAGCGGCGTGTCCGGCGCCCAGAAGTCGAGGCTAAGGCTGGGTTTCAATGGACTTGCAAATCATCAGCTATCTACTTTTGTCTGCAGCTAAAGTAATATTTTTTTTTTCAATCCTTTACACTGCCAGCTATTAAATATAATAAATGCTGAACCCTCTTTCGTCAAATTAAAATCAAATAAAGGATTATTTTCGGTCAAGCGTATGGGTGTAATACTTAAACGCTCTTGTTATACTATCGTAAAAGAAATGGGAAAAATTGTATTTTTTTTTTTTTTTTTTTTACTTTTCTACAAAGTTAGGGCCCCAAATGGTTTTTTGCATAGAGAAGATGGCTTTGGTAACAATGATATTTCAATCATTTTCTTTTAACTATAACTGCTCATGCTGTTAACAAGAGGACATTCAATAGTAGGTTCTTTTGAATTATATTTGAACAACAATCCTCTGAAATCCTTTTGAAAAAGATTGAGTTTACAGAGGCACCTTCGCACAGGTAAAGTTGAGGTTCTACAGTTCCAAGCGAAAAATTAATAATTTATTATCAAAACCTAACTTAAAACTATCATTTAAATATTATATTTTTAAGTACCTAATCTCTCAACAGATTCTGTTAACATAATCGTTAATTACAAATAGCTAAGCCAAACATGCACGTAATGCGATAAATTTAAACTATTGTTTTGTTTCAAGTGATGAGACTCTGTTACCAGAGCCGGCCTTCTCTATAAAGGGGCCCGGGTGCAAGGAACCATTTGGGGTCCTCAACTTTTAGCAAAGTAAAAAACAAAAACAATGAACATCTGCATTTTTATTTAATGATGAGCGATTTTATTTTTGCTATTAAAATTACTTCAGGAGAATGACCATTTTCCCCATTTCTTTTACGATACTTAGTATAACAAGAGCGTTTAAACGTTATTCCCATCTGCTTGACCGAAGATAGTCCTTTATCTCATTTTAATTTACTGAAATAGGGTTCAGCATTTATTGTATTTAATCACTGGCGATGTAAAAAATATTACATTAGATGTAGACAAATGTAGATAGTTGATGATCTGCAATCCATTTGAACCCAGCCTCAGCCTCGACTTCTAGACGCCGGGCACACCGTTCTGTCTTAACATGTCTGTCTTAACATTCATTCCTTCTTCATGAATGAACTTTTCCAGCCTTTTTATGGATATCGCTGCGATCTTTGCCTCATAAAGGCGTCAGTCGAATCTCAGCCAGCCAGGTGGAAACTAGCTTGTAGACTTTTAGTATGTGTCACTTTATTATTGTTCAGAGCACAGTTTTAATTCTTAATCACGGTGCCCACTCCTTAGTCGTGGAGCCCTGATACATAGCACCCGCAGATGGTAGGCCCTGATTGGAACATAAAGGAATCAAATTCTTTTTCCAGATTTGACTTTAATAAGCGAAAAAAAGAACATAATATTCCTCTTCACCCCCAAATGAGGTGCGTTTACCCACCATTCAACTGAATTTTCATGACTCTTTCATAATCTGCTGACAATCGCACAAAAAGTTGTAATAACAAAATAACATTTCCTTGAATAATTTTGATTAATATTTTTATACAATGAAATTGAATTTAAAATGTATAAACTGTAAAAGCTATGGACGATTTTTAAAAAATAATTTTAAAATGGATAGTTTTTTTTTTATATTTGTAATTGTCTTTCCTAGTACAGTCGCCAAGTGTTCGATAATCCAGCTATTTTGGAATCAACTCTTTCCTACCTTGACACAAAGTGATTAAGGCAACCCTACCTGATTGCAAACCGCCAGAGTCGCTAGTGGAGGGCAGAATAAAACGGAGGGGAGACGATTTGACCCACTACCCGTCTGTTGGGTTCACAGCTTCCTGTTCATAATTAAAAAGAATGAGCGGGTCATCTGCCCTCCCTCCCTGCGCATGATGTCACCGATCAGGAAGCATCGGATTGGTTGGATGGAGAGGGGAGGAGAGCGAATTTCACAGCTTCGCTCATCCGAGCGGGATACAGAAATCGAAATATCATTTTTAAGGTCAGTGAGGAGACGCGATCTTAGAAAAAAAACAAAAGATCCGCTTGGTTTTTGATCGAAAAATTCTTAATCACAAAAATTCAAAATCAAAATCGCCCAATTCTAGAACGATTCGAGTTTCTTAAATTTTCTTTTTTCGGTTGCATTGCCCCGAGCTTTCTAGATCTAAATATTGCTTTCTAGATCTAAATATCTAAATATTGCATTGAAACGAAACATTGCCGGGTCTGCATAGCTGACTCATAGTCAGGCGATCATGGGAGTTCAAGTAGACTTAAACATTTTTTAAAGTATTTTTGCTTTATTTCGTGTTCCAGAATATTCTGGACCTTTCTTTCATTTACCAGAACTTTTCTTACCGTCTCCAGAGAAGTATTCTGGAACTTTCCCTACCTGTATAAAACCTGAAGATCTCTCAGTCACAGTGTTCTTAGTTCAGAGGTGAGTTAATAAATTGATTTCACTCTACTTCCTGTGTCTTGTTGAGTTCTATCTACGTGACAGTATTGTTCCAGCCATCTGAAAGTAAATTTCAGCATGTTTCACAATAATGCATTTAATAATGAGGAAGCAACGTTAAAATTGGTTGTGAATTCCTTTGACGGATCTTTTTAACACGTTGAATGCCACGGTAATTTTTGAAAATCTGGCCTAAAATGACACTAACTCGTTTTCATAATTCTATTTTTTTTCCGTTTTTTAATCAATTTTCTCTACGCAAGTCAGCATTGATTTTTTTATTCTTTTCCCAGAAGCCATCTATCGATATGAGAACTGATACACCACGAGTTTATTCGTAGCTGCACAAAAATGGCAAGTAAACACAGTATGAGGTAACTCGTAGTTGACGTCCTAGAAAAGATGGCTAGGAGTATCTACGAGTTATCTGGTAGTTGGCAGTCGAAGTGTTAGATTAATTTAATTTAAACGATTCTTAATAAATCCGTTTTTTTTTTTTAAATTCAAAACTAAAAAATATATAAAATTCCGAAAAAGTTTTTTAAAATAAATTTTAAGCGACGAATCTGGTGCAAAATTGAAATTCAACAAAATAAAATGATTAACTTTTTGCGTTCTGGATAAAATTCTTTTTCAATGAGTCAAATACTGAAATAATTCAAATGGAGCATTATTTCAGATAATATATAAGAGGGCAAAATTTCAGCACATCAAGAAAAAAGAGAGAGAAAAGGATAACAAACATGAAACAAATGAAATTAAATAAAAATGTGTGTAAAAAAGGGTGCTTCTCCGTTAGCCGGACGCAGCGAGAAATCGTCAAATAATGTGGAATTAACCAAAATTCTTTGCAAAGCTTACCGCTTGGCGACATGGCTCGCGTTTGACTCACATTGGCGACATTTACATCCGGATAACGGAAAAGTACCTAAAAAAAGTAATCTAGTCAGTCTTTATAAAAAAGAGTAAATGATTGTGAAAAATTTATAATTCTATAACACACAAAAAATGAAAGAAAAAACAATATTTTTATCAAAACCGACAATAACTTTCTTTTTCCGAATTAGATGAACATACAGTAAAATAAGTAATAAAAAAATTTGTGAAGCC
The DNA here is from genome assembly GCA_026543055.1 of Argiope trifasciata. Lineage (NCBI taxonomy): Eukaryota > Metazoa > Arthropoda > Arachnida > Araneae > Araneidae > Argiope > Argiope trifasciata. Next base: position 15,399 of record JAPMOQ010030935.1, read on the forward strand.
AATTCCTATCTTCGCAAGAATTGAACTCGCATTCTTCACCTTCACTAGAAAAATACTGAAATTGTTGTATTTTACCGATTGAGCCTGTTGAATTCAATCTTCATTACAAACTGCTAAAACCCTATTTAAAAGTATAAAAAATTAATTAAATTAATGAATTAATATTTGAAAAAATTGTATGATCATCAAGTGTCATCCACTACAACTTTTAAAAAATGTATTTGAATGAATAAAAAGTATTTTATTAACAACTGAAATTTGAATAAGGTGTATAAATAAATATATTTATATAGGGTTCAGTTCAGTCATATTAACGTCCCGTTTAAAGCAAGACGAGGGCTATTTTGGGACAGACCTCGTAATTTTGAACCACGGTCAGATGACGAGGACGACAACTGAAGTGGCACCCCCCTCTCCACACCACACCACACCAGCGGGAGGACTTTGGCCTGACAGATTTAACGTGCAAGAGACCCCCTCACGCGACGGATCTTCGGTGGAATCGAGTCTCAAACCTGAAACCCTCCGGTTCCGAAGCCGAGACTTTACCACCAGGCCACCGCGGCCCTATTAATATAGGGAGAGTACGAACTAATAGCAGGAATTGGAAAAACTGCCCTTACATCGTTAAGGGAACCGATCAAAATTCTATAAACTACGTTCTTTAACCATGCCATATAATAACATACTCTTAATAAGTTTCCAAAATAATTTTTATGCATTATTATATTTAAAATTCCATACAATAATACTCCATTTCTTAATATTTTAGAATTGATGGGAAACAACGTGACACTACAGTAACTCTTTTGCTGGTAAAATTTATAAAGTAAATAAAAAAGAACCATTTTTTAAATATGCATAACATTTTCATTAAAAAAAAGGTCATTTACCTGCCATAAATTATTTTATGTTTTAAGGTTAATTTCAAGTAATTAAAACAGGGTTTTTAGAAAATAATGCAGAAAGCTCTCACATTTGCGAGATTAAACGCCAACTAAAGTTACAACTTGATTTTCAAATTTTTGATTCTCTGAATTCTTACGCATTGTCTTAAATATTTTAACTCATTAACCAGTTTAAACCGGTTTAAAACAATAACGAGACTATCAGATTACACACGCGTCGATATTTAGAAAAATGATTGGTTTTTTCATCTCAAAATCGGTTGAGGTCCAAAACTTTGTGTGTGTGTATATATATATATAAATATATATATATATATATACATACACACACACACACACACACACACACATATATATATATATATAATATTTTTTTCATACTCTTTTAACACATTAACTGATTAGAACTACTTTAATCGGAAAAAAAAATTCATTTCAAGAAACTAACAATTCAAGAATTTTCTGGAGGAATTTTTATTTGTCAGCCAAGAAGTATAAATATGAAATTCTCCTCTAAGTACCGAACATTTCAACTTCTCAGCCGTTAGCGCCATACAATTTCCAGCTTCAAATACGCATCATTTGTGATAAATAGCCTGGAATAAGAAAGAATAATTTAAATTGTGATTTCGAGACTGGAAATACTTAAATCTATGTAAATAAAAATGAATGCTTGTCTGTGTGTCTCTGCCTTATTGCTCATTCGATCGCTAAAAAGCTTCGACAAATTATTACTTGCACTTACGCTATGGTTATAGGCATATACTTATCAAATATGTAAAAACTATTTTCGGTTCTGTTGACCGCATCCATTAAAGACGGATTAACCTCCAAATAATTCTTCAAGGAGACACAACAGATTCCGTAAACATGCTAAATTTAAGCTACACGTCAATATTTCGTAGCTATTGTACGTAAATGCAATTCTTTCTCTGAGGTAATAGTTTTCATTAGAGAGTGTGCGAGAATGTTTTAGGGGAACCAATCCTATAGGTCTGAAATTTTAACCAAACATTCAATAAAATTTCAGCGTTTTTCGTTGTAACGTCCGAGATTATAAGATTACTAATAATTTTGCACCATCTTTGTTTTTAAAAAATTAGCTGCTCAACAATATTAAAGATTTTATGGTATAAATATATTTTCTATGTTTAATCGATTTTAAAAGAAAATATTTTAATTCCATTTTCTAATATTAAACTTGAGAATTTTGAACGAATATGAAACGCATCACGAGATACCATAAACAGTTTCTTTCATAACCATTCTGAAAAATCACAGAACTTAACAATTCTAAAATGATACCCAAATCTAATATAGTATAAAAATGAATATATGTTTGAAGAATAGAATAATAAAAATAGAATAAATACTATTTATGCTTCTCCTTTATATATGCTTCTGTTTCAATGAATGTATTCCCTTTTGATGAGAAAATAAATATCATTTTTAATGAAACAACTGTTTCAAATTCCAAACGATTTTTCCGTAATTACTTTCTCGGCAACGGATAGCAGCTAGTTTGGAGAATAAAATCAACTCCTGCAGCATCGTGTCACATGACTCATTGGAATGGTATCAGCTGCCCGCGGTTCAACTCATTAAAAATCGTGAAATCATTTCCCAAGCTGCAGCTTTCTTTAAAAGGAGGCTAGAAAAGTAATTTTGCAGTTAAAAAGCCCCGGCAGAGGATGTTGCACAAATTCCGATTTCCTGAGTCAACAATGCTACGAGACGCTAAACAAATTTGATGGTCGGCTATAAAATAAGCAGATTGCAGTCTCATCAGAAATTCTTTCGCAATGCCAAGTAGTCAAGACTTGGACCAAAATATCTCACTATTTCAAAGCAAAATTTCATGCTAAAAACTATATATAGCCCCAAAAATAAAATGCGAAAATTAATTTTTTTTCAAATGTCGAACTTATAATTTTTTGGGCATGGTTTCAGATTAACTTGATTCCTTCATGACTTCAATACAACCGAAACGACTCTTCGTGTTGTTGTTTTCAAAGGCACTTGTCATTGACAAGTCCGCTGATCATTGATAAAGCCTTTAGGTTGCGAGTCCCGCCTGCCGAAGACCGTGTGTGGTGATGACGGGCGCCCTATAAATCTGTCGTGTTCACAAACTCGTCCAGGTCGAGAGCAATACCACTGGGGGGTACTGGTTCAGAGAAGATCATTCTCTGATACCGGTCTAAATTACGATCTGTGGATGAGTGAATGAAATGCATGAAAAGTCCGCCCCGTAAAAAAGAGTTGTGATGCATAAGTAACTAACTCCTACTCTTGGCCCTAGATGGCGTTTTTAAAGAACAATAGACGCAAAAAATTCGGATTAAATCGCAATGGCTCTTTAGTCAGCAGCCTTGTCAATGGCAAGTGTCGTTAGAAACAATAACTATGTTTATTTGCAGTAGCCCTACCGCGTGCTTCAAACTTGAACATTATTTTGACAAATATCTCTCTTTATATATATATATATATATATTCACATTTCGTAATTGTTGTTTCCAATGGCACTTGTCATTGACAAGCCCACTGATCACTGTCATCGAATTTAAACCGAAATGAGAATCCCTTGTTTTCAGTAGCGCCAACATGTACTCTGGAGAAGAGGAAATGTATGCTTGATTTTCATATACGGAGCACCGAAAAAGTGAAAACACACAGTATTCTGATGATGAAGGGGTCGTTCGGTGGAGTAGAAGAAGTATATTGAAGTGAATGTATTCCGGGGAAGACGAAATTTATGCAGGGCTCGTGTCCGGAAATTTTGCTCTCTTGTAGGAACCGCATAGGATTTGTCATTTTGGTCTTAGGCATCTTGTTTCCCAAAACGTTGGTCCATCGGATGCTTTCTAAGTCGTGGGAGGGTTTTTTGAGATGGAAAGATGCGTTGAAAGGGCAGCTAGTGAAGGGGATCGCCTAAAATAAACATGATAGTTTTACGCTCAGTTTGTATAAAGAATTTATTAAAATAAATCCCCCCCCCAAAAAAAATCAAAAGTTTGTTATTGTGGAACTTTAAAAATATCAGCGAAATAAGATGGAAAAATAATTTGTACTTATATCATACTTCCAAAAACATAAAACTTACAAATATTTTTATTTATAAAAAGGAATATATATACAAATAATAATAAGTTTTATATAAATTGCTTTCTTATTCATAGGCACTATATGGCTCTTAGGATCATGTCCCCAGATATTTGAACATCGACTCTTTCCTGAAGCACGTGTGATACTTGTATTGATAAATTTTGAAATGCTTCCAGTTCATGAGGAGAATCGAAGATCACGTCTTTTCACATGAATCCAGAAGATTCAAAATGTCTTTATTCCTTGTTTTTCATGCAAAAAGGATCTAATATGATTATAACGAAATTTAATACGAGTTTTGTTATAATTTATTCTAACAATTAGTCAATAACCACTAGTTTCTTATGCGCCCTTATACCCAATTAAGTGAAACTTATTGCATTTGGAAGCTCTTATTTTTTTCTCATTAGCCAGTAACCACAAGTTTCCTATGCACCCTTATACCCAATTAGGTGAAACTTATTGCATTTGGAAACTTTTATTTTTCTCCCATTTTGCTGAAACCGATTTAATTTTTATAAAGTGCAAAAAAGATTTTATTATAAATTTATTTTTCTTCCAGCTGCTACCCGGCGAGCTGCTGCCGCTGAAAAAATAATTTTGGAAGCCTCGTTTGGAATTTGAAAAAGTTCTCTTGTTCAATTAAGAAGGATAGGAAGAATGATATTTAGTTTCTTGTCGACAGTGAATACATTCTTTGAAATTAAAGGGTATATAAAGAAGAAGCATAAATAGTATTTATTCTCTATTACACCATTCTACAGACAAATATTTATTTTCATATATTAGATTTGTTTATTCTTTTAGAATTGTAAAGCTTCGAGTTCTTTCAGAATTGTAATGAGAGAACCTATATATTTTATCTCGTGATTCGTTTCATATTTGTTCAGAATTCTCAAATGTAATATATGAGAAAATGTGATTAAAATATTTTCTTTTAAAATTGATTAAACATAGAAAATATATTTATGACATAAAATCGTAAATATTGTTCAAAAGAAAATTTTTTGAAAACTCAGATCGTGCAAAATTATTTGTACTATAATATTTTCGAAGTTACTGCAAAAAACGCTGAAATTTTATTAAATGTTTAGCTAAAATTTCAAACCCATAGGACTGGATCTCCTAAAACTTTCTTGCTCACTCTCTAACAAAACTATTACTTCAGAGAACGACTTGCATAGCATTTACGTACAATACCAACGAAATACTAAAGTCTTGCTTCAATTTAGCATCTTTAATGAATTTGTTGTGTCTGATTGGCGAATTATTTGGAGTTTAATCCTTGGTTAATAGATGCGGTCAATAAATCCGAAAATATTTTTTACATATTAGATAATTTTACTATGCTTCTAACCATCCCGTAACTGCGAAGTTTCGTCGCAATCAGATAAGCGGTACGACACCGCATAAGAGACATACATACAAACACTCCTTTTTATTTATATTGATAAATTAAATTAATTTATAAAGTATAGTTAATATTTTATTATTTATTTAATTTAATTTTTTAACATGTGAATAATATTTTATTATTATAAACTCAAGGGATTGATTATTTCAGTTTCACTTTCTGGCAACAATGCTTAGTTGCGAGTTTCAACTTGCCCCACACTAATGACACCTCTAGTTGGACGTTAATTTCTGCATTCAATCCAACTGTAATCGTGAATCAACTAATATGCATGTTAATTTTTAAAAAAGGAATGATATTGAAGCATTTCGATTCTTAACACTCCAACTTTTGACTGTTGCCACCATTACGATTGATAAACTAGAAAATTTTCAAATAGGAATTTTCTACCCAAATGGAAAAAAAAAATGTAAATACTTACAATTTGCTTATAATCCACCAAATGATACATTCTCAGAAAAAATCGATCAATAAACTATTCCAAATGAAACCTAACTAAAAATTATCGGTATATCTTAAGGAAATTGGCATAAAGGGAATCTATAAATAACCATATCATTCGCCGAAGTCGAGGCATATTGCTTCATATTATTTAAATCTCTTTTTTATCGGAAAATATCCTTCTATATTTGAAATATTTCCTATATTTGAAAATTTGTAATGGAATACACATCTAACTCGTATTAAACCAAATAGTGCTTTGAATTGAAAATACAACTAAATGATTCCAAGAGTAAGTAAAATAAATAATAATAATAACAGGGTACACTGGGTTGGGGAATAAGTTCGCAGCGTTTTTATCAAAGACGTTTTTTAATGAAAATTATTAGTAATAACAATCAATTAATCGATTATGTACTCTCCACTGCTGTTTACGACCTCCTCTCACCTCTCGACCGATTTGTCGATGCCGTTCCGCCAAAAATCGTCTGGTCTGGTTTTTAAGGCCCTCTTTACTATCGAAGGTAATGCCCCTCATATGGTTTGACAGGAAGCGAAAAATATGGACATCCATTCGAGTTCTTGGAGTGTGGCTTTGACGACTTTGCAACTTGGGGCCTGGCGTTGTCGTGAAGGAGTATGGTTTGGTCTTGTCAATGGGGTCTTTTCAGTCGCATAGTCTCTAACACGCGGTGTAGCTGGGCTAAGTAGAGCCCCTTGGTGATCTTTTTACTGGCCTTTCGAGCATTTCCCAATACAATATGCCCTCCAAATCCCCCCCCCAAAATGCAGATCATTGTCTTCCTTGGATGGAGGTCATTCTTGATCATTTCCGTGCTGCCGACTTGCTTATAACACCTTCTCCGTATTCGTTGCAAATGTCCCGTGCTGCTTCAGCAACTTTTTGACCTGGATGAAAAGCGAAGAAGAGCAGGTGTCGAAAATGTTGATTTTTACCTCCTGGATATTCTATTTCTAAGTCTGAAAAGTAATTAAAAATTCAATTACTCAAAAAGACGATTAGCACAATTTTGTAGAACAGAAAGAGAACTATCGATTGAATATCATACACTTTGTCAAGCAGCAAAAAAATCGTTGCAAAACAACGTAAATATAAAAACGCTAAGAATTTATTCCCCAACCCAAAAATAGAAACTGAGTAACTAGAATAGAATGGCAATAACTTATCTGGATTCTCCTACGATGCCAATGTGTGAGTTACTCGGTTATTTATGAAAGAAAATTCATGTGCAATTACATGCAACTCAGTTTGGATGTGTCTATAAAAGTGCAGGAGTTACTTGCACGATTTATCGTAGAGAAGGATCAAAAGAGAAATATTAAAAAAAGTAATAAGGTGATGTTCAGAAATGCTTTGATTGTGAGTGAAACCACAAGAACTGTCGAATCACTCGACGCTGCTAGGATTATTATCTACTGCTATTTGGCCATATCTGGGATCGAACTAATGATCTTAAAATTCGTAGAAAGATAACACAGCCACAAGACTAAAAGTAATGATTCCGTCTTGGATATGTTGCCTGGCTTATTAAGATTCCACCATAATACTACCACTGCAGTGAGAGGTGAGACGAACGATATCTTGTGGCTGTTTTTTAGAGGTGATCTTATGGGCTGTTGGATTTTATTTTAATGCGACTTACCCATTTTTTTGTTTGCTTGGTTGATTATTTATCAGCTTAATTTTTTATATATTTTATTAGGCGATTTTTTATTGCCATTTTTTGATTTATTGTTTGATTATTTATCGCCATTTTTTATTTAATTTTTTTGAGGGGGTGAGGGGGGGGTAAAGGGAGTTACAACAGCTGAACGAAGTTGGCATATTTATTTATGTTTTCATCGTTTTACGTTACCAATGTTGCTATTTGGGAACAGCTAGGATCGAATTCCTGATCTTATTGTTCACAGCCATATAACATGACCACAAGGCTAAAAGTGACCACTCAGTCTTGAGGATGTTATGCGGCTTGTATTGCTTCCGCTACAAAATCAACGGGAAAAAGGAAAAAAATTCAAAAAGGAAAGATATATTTTCCTTTAGGACTTTAACCAGGATAAATTCCTACCTCTGAAATTATCGCATTCAATGAAGGTATCAAAAAAATACATTTGCTGAGTATGGAGAACTTCTGGGATCCAAAATCATCCCGATTTCGAATCTCTGATCAAACAATGTGCTGAAATGCCGAAATGACTCAAATAGAAATGGTGGCATGCAGAGGAAACTTTTATGGCATTTCGCGCAGAAAGGAAATTTCTCGAAAGCGCTCGCGCCATATAAAATTTTAGGAGCTTCATTTCCAAATAAGAGATAAAATGTAGTAATAAAAGGAAACTACAGACGCAGATGCCAAGTGAAGACCTTAATGAAAATATATTTGACATTCATATTTTAATGCTAAGATTTTATCCCAGCTTTTAACCTTTTCGGGGTCAATATATTTAAAACAAGTAATATGAAAAATATGTTTTTAATTCAATTCATTTTCTTACATTATTTCTATATATCTTATATTTTTTATAATCTGGTGTCGGGTCAGTAATCACAAAGCTTGGCAACAAACTTGGCGATATTGGTAACATTATTAACCATATATGGATTACTGGAAAACTTTAATTAATTAATACATATTTGAAAAAAAGACTATTAACGTTAAGTACTAAAGCGTCATCCAGAAACAAGTTTTAAAAAATGTATTTGAACTTGCATATATATATATTCATACACACACACACACACACACACATATATATATATATCAACTATAGAAGCATTAAATGATTAAAACCAATTTACAGAATCATCAAAAATCAAATTTTTTCAGAAAATCAAAAGTAATCATGTCGGAATCGAAATAAAGATTTAATTCAGAATTAAACTACAAAAAGAAAACAAACATAAAAAGCTAAATGAAATAAAACCTATAAATAAAAAAACCTAAATTAAAATAATTTAGTAAGCGAAACTAAAAATTATTTCGGATTCGAACAAAATTAAAATTAAAAATATTATGATTGCTATCGAAACTATCACACATAAATATATATATAGTCGCCTTTGGCGACCAGCTGGTTCGCCATGAGTATAGCGTTCTAAAATTTTCAATTAAATCACATATTCATTAGCCTTGAAGTAATTCCGGGCATTGATTGCCTTGAAATTAATATTTTCTTTAAGATGATGGACGGAAAATTCTAAAAGTACACCTTTTCCTAATAATATTCTTTAATTTTATAAATCAGTCAGTTTTAACCATCGGTTATGCTTCCAAAATATTAAAAAAAAAAATCGATGATGTTTCCAAAATATTGAATATGTTTTTTTAAAAGAAAGCGAGAAAGGGAAAAAAAGTATTAAATTAATGATATAGATATTACAAACGATTACATAAATATGTCATTAAGTCGGGATTTCAATGCATATCCTGTCTAAATTCAATCAGGTTTACCGTAAATAAAGAAGATTTATTGAGTTAATGATATAGATATTGCAAACGATTGTAGAAACCTTTGCTTTGCATTTATTTTTTAAAGAAAATATCACATTTTATATTTCTTTTATTTTATCCAGTCACGTGTTGAAAGTTGCATTTCTTTAGATTTATTTTGCAATGATAATTTTTTTTATTTGAACTTCCGGCATTTTTTTATTTTATCCAGTCACGTGCTAAAAAACATGGTTAAAATATTTCTTTAAAAATCCGTCAAAAATAGAAGTTTACGGTATACATATAAACACTGATACCGTTAGAAGGCTAATTTTTTAATCTTTAAATTGATGTAAAAATCAAGTTTATGCGATCATATTTTCGGAAGTCAGTGGAATGCATTGCGCAGGGCGTCTGGCTCGGAGCTGTCCTTGAAGTAACCGATTTGTAACAGTTCGTTGTGTCACTGTGGTGCCAACAGCAGCTCGAATTTCGGCTGCAGACGCAGTACGATTAGCCACAGCCATACGCCGAATACGACGGTCTTTCCTCTCAGTAGTACCACGTGGCCGCCCGGAACCTGGTCTTCTTGAGGCAGTACCTTCCCTTGACCACTGCCGCCAATACTCATGCACAGTGGATACATTTCTGCCAAGTCTTTCAGCAATATCGCGGAAAGAAAACCCACCTTCTCGTAGCCCTACAACACGACCTCGTTCAAACTCAGTGAGCTGTTGATAATGGCTTCTTCGTCTTCTCAGAGGCATCCTTGACTGACATTAACCCACTACGTCAAATCTCAACTGTAAATAACGATCACGAACCTTACAGCGCTTATTTAAAGCAAACCTCATTTGTATGTTCATAGTGTCGCTACTAGAGCCACATTTACGCGCGTAGCTCGAAATTTGAATCGACGTCATCTTTCAGATGTATAAACACGTCCACCAAATTTCGTTTATCTAGCACAGTATCTTCCTTGTGTTGGGATTTTTTTTCCATCAGTGTATATATATATGAAATTCTTATAGAACAGAAATTTTAATTTTCATAAAATCCGTTTGTCCTCAATCTATAAATATGAATTTTATTTTCAGTGTATACTTATAATAAAGCTGAATGTGTTTTAGCATTCGACAGGTCAATACGTTTGCTCTACTGTAACTAAGTTTGCAAATGTATACCTTTCAGGTCAAAAATGTGAACTTCAGGGCGATCTTTTAAAATTTTTATTTATAATTTTTTTAATTAAAAATTAAGCCAAATTTTGGAGCTTTTTTGCGAGTACCTAAAAATATTATAGTACAAAAATGATTTTTAAATCAAGTTAAAGTTCAATAAAATATCTTTCTAATGATACCAATGCTTATCCTATAAATTAAGTTCCTTTTTAATGAATTTTTGTTAAAAAAATATTTTAACTTTTTTTCCACAATTTATTTGGCACAAAAAAACATTGAACTAACATGAGCATTTTACGCGTGCATGAGAAAAATTAAGCTTTTATCAAGGAATCTCTATAAAAATTATAGATATTCTACAAAAAAGAAGGAAGAAAGATCAGAAGAAGAAAGAAAGTGATGATATTTTATAATATTTACATTGTTAAATTAATAAATCAACTTCACTTAAGGCGAACAGGATTTTATAAACCCTTTCAACTTAGGCCCAAAGGAAATTAGTAAACCTTTTATAACAGAACTACATGTATTAAATTTGTCTAAATGAAGTAAATAATTATATTTTCTGTAACTTGAGTCACTTAAACTATAGAAATAAAAATGAATGTTTACCTGTGTGTCTCTTATGAGCTGCTGTACCTCTCATCCAATTTCGATAAAACTTCGACAACATCTTAATTGCACTTACGGGGTGTTTAAAGTCATAATACAATCATCTAATCCGCAAAAAAACATTTTCAAATCTATTTACCTCATATATTGACCCTTCATTAACAGCCAAATAACTCGCCAAGGAGGACACGACATATTCGGTAAATATGCTGAATTTAAGATAATCGTTAATATTTCGTAGCGATTGTACTTAAATGCAATGTAAGTCTTTCTCTGAGATAATAGTTTTATTAGAGGATGTGCGGGAAAGGTTTTTGGGAACCAGTCCTGTAGGTTTGAAATTTTAACAAAATATTTCATAAAATTTAAGCATTTTTTGCAGTAGCTTCAGGAAATATTATAGTACAAATAATTTTGCGCCATCTGAGTTTTCAAAAAAATATCCGTTCAACTATACTCAAGATTTTATGGTATAAATATATTTTCTATCAACTTTGAAAAAAAAAATATTTTAATTACAATTTTTAATATTTAACGAGAGAATACTGAACGAATATGAAACGAATCACGGGATACAATAGACAGTTTTTTTCACCACCATTAGAAAAGAATACCAAGCTATACAATGCTGAAAGAATACACAGATCTAATACATAAAAATGAATATTAGTTTGTAGAAAAGAATAATAAAAATAGAATAATTACTATTTAAGCTTCTCCTTTATACACACATCAATTTCAATGAATGTATTCATCGCCACTAAGAAAATAAATATTAAACTAGAGAACTATTTCAAATTCAAAACGATATTTCCAAGATTATTTCTTCTGTGGCAGCTACGCACAGGGTGTCAGCTAGTATTTTAAATAAAACGAGTTGATCTGGAATCACAAATTAGGTTGATTTGTAAAAATTTGAATGTCACTAGTCTACGAAAATGGACGATTTCGAAATCCCTTCAGCGACCCTTCTGAAATATGATACCACAATCAGATTCCAAGGTTTCTCAAAACTGATTGGCCTAAAATTATGAAAATGTGGGTTGCTCTAAACTGTTACATTCAAAACTTCATCAATCCATCAGGTTTTATAGCAGAAAACAGAAACGTTCTTTTATTAATATAAAAGTTCGTTATTTTTCATAGAATTTGATTCTTTAGGACGATTAATGAAATACAGACCGAAACAAAATAAAATTTAGTTAATCTTGTCATTTAAAGATAAAATGTAGTTATTCACGTCTCTTTAAGTAAAACTAAAAAGTGACTTTTTTGCTGAATCTATGTTTATTGAAAAATTCTGATATTATTTATTGAATATATATATATTTGATATTGTTTATAATCATTCTATGTTCATTGAATTGAATAATAAATGTTTATTGAATAATTCTTATGTTTTATGAAAATAAAAACTTAAAAGATGAACTAGCGAGTTATCAGTATTAATATTTTCAAAAAAGATTAGTTTCAGTGAAAAATGATTTTTGTATTAATCGAAATTTAAACAATTCCACTTAAATTTTACTGGAGTTGACGAAACAAGTGGAGACATATAGAGTACATTTTAACTTAGGACCTTTATAAAAGCATGATTGCTTAATAAGACTATAAAAATTTGAAGCCTGTAAATATTTTAATGAATGAGATATTAAAAAAACAAGTTGCATAAATTATTTAATTTAAAATTATAACGTTACTTTAGATTCGACGAATAGTATGATCGCCAAAAGATGTTAGTAGATAATAAAGCAAAAAAGCAACAAAAAAGTATGCAGGACATCAAGAATTCTTGATAAATACCCTAATGTCTAAAAAAAATTGAAAAAGGAAATATTGATGCATTTTGAACAATTTCTATTATACCGGTTGAGAATAAAAATAGACTACATTTTAGAAACATATTCCAAGCCACATATCCTTAAAAAGAAAGATAAAATATTAAAAAGAAATACTAAAGTAATATGAATATCTAAAAAGTGATAAATATAATAAAATTAACAAATTCCATCAAAATAGGGAGGAACATAAAATTAGGATCTTTCTCCACATGTAGTGCATTCAAACAATGTTACAATATTAAACAAAGAAAATTTCTAAGAGATTTCAAATTAAAACAAATAAGACATTAAAACACGGATTTATAGAACTCACCAAAGACTCAACAATCGTCATTTCGAAACAAAAGAATTCTATGTAAAGCAACCTTAGTGCTAAATAACTGCAAATGTGTCAACTGATCTCCACCTGACAGGTGATAATGATGAGTCAAGCGAGATTAGAATGATATAAAAGACTCACATTGCAGCAGAAAGATCACAGTTGGTGAACCATCTGAGATAGCAGCAATGATTTGGCTCACTAGCATAGCGTTCCTCGTTGGCGTTCTGGGAGCAGTGTCATCTCAGTCAGTTGTAGTTACCGCCGTCCCTTCAGTCTTCAGCAGCCCAGAATTGGCCAGCGACTTCCTTCGGTGTCTCACATTCGGAATCGGAAGTTCCCCTTCATTTCCCACTCAAGAGCAACAAGATTTGGATGCCCTTGCCCAGGTGATACTGAATGCCGTCTCCAGCAACACTGGCGCCACAGCATCGGCCAGAGCCCAAGCGTTAAGCACTGCGCTCGCATCTTCTCTGACGGATCTGCTCATTCAAGAGTCTGCTGAAAGCAACTACAACAATCAGCTCTCAGAACTAAAAGAAATCCTTTCCAAGTGTTTTATCCAAACTACTGGATCAGACAATCCAGCTTTTGTGTCCAGAATTCAATCGCTCATTTCAGTGCTTTCCCAGAATGCAGATGCAAATATCGTTCTCACAGG
>JAPMOQ010030942.1:10564-44785 GCA_026543055.1 Argiope trifasciata
TGTGTGTGTGTGTGTGTGTGTGTGTGTGTGTGTGTGTGTGTGTGTAGGGGATTTTCGGGTCACGTGAGATCAATACTATTGAACTAATAGTCTGATCCCTCACAGAAAAAATCCTTTATTTTGAATATCTACCTGAGGGTGAACCTTGAAAAAGTGTTCAGACCAGATTCTTATTTTATTGTTTTCCTTTTAACTTAGTATTTATCACTAATTTGTCTCGATTCATCTGTTTTAGTAGAAGCTGCATTTGCGCTCACTAAATACAATCATGCTTTTTTTTACTTTCTTAGTTTTTTGTTTGATTCCGGATTAATTTTCAGTGTCGATTCCAGAATAAATTTTAGTTTCGTTTTCGAAATCATTTTAATTTTGATTTGATTCAAAAATTGGTTTTAATTTCACAATGCATTGATTACCATGTTTTGTATGCCTTCTAGAAAACTAACCATTTTCTTAAGCTTCAAATTTTATATTTCTGTAGCTTGCAGAGCATCTTATATACTTAAAAATTAAAAACTCCAAGCGTGTCAGAAATCCATCGGTTTCGCCTATTCTCTTCGCTTCACATCATCATTTACAAACCATTGTCAGATTTCAAAAGGTTTACAATAGATCACCAGTTGTTAGACAAAATAATATTAATAAAATATGTTTATCAAAGAGAAAAATCTTTTGTAATAATATTTTAACGGAAATAAAATTGGCAGCAGTTCTAAAATGTCTGAAAAGGAATCGTCTGCGAAGGGTCTGTTGACAGATTCTGGCTATTACCGAACAGTAGGTTTTTACGTAAGTATAGCTTGATGCACATTTCTATCATAATAGCAGAGATAGCACTTCTGTGAAGCAAAATATACATTTCCTAAAACAACAATGCATATATTAGAAAATATTTCTACACGTGTTTGAATTTTCTTCATTTGAATTCATTGGAGATTTGAATACTTATTATAATCAATTGCCTTGAAAATGGGAGTTTTTAATATACATTGTAATATATTATTTAAAATACTTTTAAAAAATTACAATTTTCATTATTACAAAAAACCATACGAGCTAAATTTTAATCCAGTCAACCTGATTAACAGCTTAAACTAAAATGTTTTTAATAAATTTTTTTAATTACATTGTAATATATATTTCATATTCTTTAAAATCTTTAAAAAAGCTACAATTTTCATTATTATAACATTTTTTTAATCTGATTAACAGCGTAAACTAAAATGTTTTTTTAAAAAATGAAATGCGTTGCACTGGATTAATTTTTTTAAGTAACAAAGTTACGTGTTTTTGTAATCAATATGTTCGGAATGGATACAATTTTAGCAAAAAAGCTTTTGGAATTTCTCCCCTTAAAGTGACAGCAACTCATATTGGAGAATCTTCCCTTGTATATGTTTTACACATTTTGAAAGGTTTTATATGAATTTAAGGTATCTTACTATGTTTAACACACTGGTTATCGACCACATTGGCGAATTTTTTTAATTGTTATTTCTTGCAGTTCAGAGTTTCCTCCTTCCAAGGCATTTTATTTTTTCTTAGAAAAGTAAGATCTGACCAATCATCTAGGGACGCATATTTTTTTCTGCTAAAATGTGTCCTTAATTTCAGTTTTCTTAACACTTTAATTTTCTTAACAACTCTTCACCGTTAACACGATATCTCAAAAACAAATAGAGGTATTTTCATAAAAATTCCAGTGTGTGTTTTAAATAACATAAGCAATGAAGTGAACCGAAAGTTTTATTGTTGACGAAATACTTTTTCATTCACAGGCATTTTTATAAAAATTAATTTGTAAATTTATGGAAAAATTACATAAGTACATATATTTTTACCCATCATTTCTTTGCTTCTCACGATTTTTCTTAGATTTAGGTTCATTTCTTTCATCTTTATACTCTACAATTTGTGTGCGAAGAAAAATAGAATGGCTGCATTACCATTTTGTTTAGAGTGTGAACCGTTTTGGTTAAAATTCACTACACATTTTCCTATTTCTCAAAATAAACTATATTTTCAAATAATTTTATTGTATTTATAGTATTTTGTATTATAATTCACGATACATCTGAAGACCATGTTTTAAAAAATCCAATTTTTCAAAAATCTTCCTTCGAACGCAGTCGGATACCTTAAAACATTATTGGTATCAGAAACTTGTCTTACCTCACATAATCCGATATTCGCAAAGGCTGCAAACTCGGAGAAAAGGATCCTTGGAGAATAATTGAAACCAACGCGTCTGGACGGAACAGTTACGGCATTCATTAAGTGACTTCTAAAGAATCGCCGGCTTAAGGTATCCAACAACGTTCGAAGGAAAAATTGGATTTTTTAAAAGCTATTTAAAACTATGGTTTTAAAATGTCTTGTCAATTATGATACAAAATACTATTAATACAACAGAACTGTAAGAAAGCTTAATACGTTTTGAGAAATAGGAAAATGTGTAGTAAATTTTAATGAAATTAAACGAAAACGGTTCACACTCGATACAAAATGGTCATGTAGCAATCTCATTTTTCTTTGCACACAAGTTATGGAATATAGTAATGAACCAAAATCTGAGAAACATTTTGAAATGCAAAGAAGTACGGGTAAAAATATACGTATATATGCATTTTTTAAATGCATTCTCAAATTAATTTTTCTAAAAACACCCATAAATGAAAAAGTCTATCCCGAACAATCATACTTTTGGTTCATTTCATTTCCCATATTATTTAAAACACACGCTGAAATGTTTATGTAAATACCTCTATTAGTTTTTGAAATATCATATAAACGGTGAAGAATTTTTATGAAAATTAAAGTTTTGAAAAAACTGAAGACAAATATTAACTTAAAAATTTTTTTTCTTAAAATTCCCCTCAATGATAGGCCAGATCTTCCTTTTTCTAGAAGGGATAAACTGTTTTGTAAAAGTCTCAACTACACGAAAAAACGATAAAAAAAATTCTACAATTTGTTCGACTACCAGAGCTTTTAACGTAGTCGGATACCTTAATGATAAAATTACTCTGCATTACAACATTTAATTCCTTTCTGTTGTTTGCTAAAAGGCATTAGGGAATATACGTCATTCCATCCACCTTTAAAAATTAGTATTTCCTCGCATTAAAATAGACTGATTCTTATTTTTATGTGTTACGGATAGATTCTATATTCAGATTAATGGATTCTCATCTATACTTATAATAAAGCTCGTGCGCGTGTGTGTGTATTGGCGCTCTACATGCCGGACCGTTGAAACGTACAAACATGGTACATGTTTACCTTGGAGTTCGGAAATGTGCGCCTCTGAGCCCTTTTTTGAATTTTTAATTAGAATTTGAATTAATTAAAAAATACCCGAAATTTCGACGTGTTCCCGCTATAACTACCGAAAATATTATCACAAACATGATTTTTGCATAAATTTAAAGATTAAAAAATTAGCTTTCTAACGATATCAGTTTTTTAAATTTATAACGTAAGCTTCTCCTTTTAACTAATTTTTGAAGAAATATTTTAACTATATATTTCCAACAACATATATTTCGGATAAAAAAATAAAATTTAAGCTGCATGAGCATGTTACGAGTGAAAGGGAAAAAATTATCATTTATCAATTTGCTGCCATCAGATAGAAAAAAAAAACTGAAATTAAAAAATAAATAATTATTGCAAATTAATTACGTGCTTACATGAAATGCATGAAATGAAATAGAATATGAAATATGTTGTTTTTTTCTAAAAAGAAAATCTAAAGAATTTTTTGTAACTTTAACAATATTAGTAATTAAATAAATTAGCTTTATTTGAGGCAAACATGGTTTAATGCAGTGTTTCTCAACCTTTTAGTATTCACGGCCCAATTTTCAATCATAATTTTCATCGCGCCCCCCCTTTTCACCGCATACAATAAAATGTATACAATAATAATGTATTTTGAGTATTTTGGCGCTAAACCTACACTACAACCTTAATTTTAAACTTTGCAAATCACCAAGAATACGGAAATTTATTGACATTTTGCAGCACCGATACTCAGCATTGAAAAAAAAAAGAATCCTATGCCTTTTTATTGCTCTTGCGTCCCACCATGTAGGGCATTCTCACGGTTTCGCGAGAAGTTTCGATTTGTCTAGAATTTGTCTGGTCAGCTTAAAAGTTAGGAGCGTGCGCAGATGTGAATAAATGTTTTCAAATAGAGAGAGGGAGAAAGCTCTATGACGCCAATTTCAATTCCAGACAATCTCATTCGAGTCGATCCTTCTATCGCTATTGAATCTATTCTGAATGTGTATGTTATATATATTTCCGTGTAATTGCAATTCACCGTATTAAATATTCCCGGCAGCAGACTTATGCAGAATCATGGACAAATTTTTAAGCGGCATTAAACGATAGACAAGCATCAACAAGTACACAGACGATAATGGTTCCGAAAATAAAATCAAGAAAATATTCTCAAGAATACTTAAATTTCGGGTTCACTAGTACTGAAGTAAAGAAGAAGAAAGGCCTCTGTGTATCATTTGCTCAAAAATGTTGGGGGCAGATAGCATTAAACCTAATAAACTTAAACGCCATTTGGAAACGCTTCATAGAGCGTACGTTAACAAACCCAGAGAATTCTTCGAATTCAAATTAAAATCATATGAAAAGCAACAATCACTGTTTAAAAAAACTTTGTCTGTGAATGAAAAAACTTTAATTGCCTTTTACAAAGTTTCATATAAAATAGCCAGATGTAAAAAGCCTCACACCATTGGTGAAGAGCTTATTTTGCCATCCGCAATTGAGATTGTAGAAATTATGTTTGGAGATATTTTTGCAAAACAATTGCAGTCTATACCTCTTTCAAATGATATTGTTGCCCGTTGAATTGCTGATACAGCTGAAAATGTAGAGTGTCAGCTTTTGTCGAAGTTACGTGACAAATTGTTTTCAATACAACTCGATGAGGCAACAGATAGTAATTAAGATGCACATTTCATTGCCTATGTTATATTGTGATGGTTTGTCAGTAGTAGAAGAATTACTTTTCTGCAAACCAATAGAACTGAAAGCAACAGCACTCGCATTATTTGCTGTCTTAAATGATTTTATGAACGAGGCAAACATAGAATGGAAAAATTGCGTCGGAATATGCCCCGATTGTGCTCGTTCTATGTCCGGAAGAATCCAAAGTATTCAAGCACTTGCGAAACAAAAATCGCCATAGTGCGTCTGGACACATTTCATGATCCACAGAGAAGCTTTGGCTTCCAAAGAAATGAGTCCTGGTTTGAATAATGTATTAACTACGGTTGTAACCGTAGTAAATTATATAAAAATGGGACCCCTGAAATCAAGAATCTTTTCCGCACTTTATAAAGACATGGGTGCAGTACATTCAGCGGCACTATTTTATTGCGAATCAAGATGGTTATCACGAGGGAAATTTTTGCAACGTGTTTATGAATTAAAAGAAGAAATTGCCGTTTTCCTAGAAGAGGAAAACAGTCTGGAAGCGGAGAGTTTTCGCTATAGTTTATTTGCGATGAAATTGAACTACATGGTCGACATATTCGAGAAAATAAATAACTTGAATCTTCAACTGCAAGGAGCAAATACACAAATATTGGATACGAGTGATAAAGTTAATGTCACTAAAGTTTGTAGGAAATTGGAATTGTGGAGCAGAAATTTAAAGCAAGAAAACTTAACAATGTTTGCTAATTTGAATGATTGTATTAAAACTTACAAGGCTGTAGAACAACATGTAAAAGTTGTTTTTGTAACCATTGAAAATCATTTAGCAATGGTAGCAAAGAATTTTAAAAAGTACTTTCTTGCTAACTACAAACTGATATCAAGTTACAAGTGGGTGAGGGATCCATTTCGAAACACTCCCGAAGGACTCTCAATTGAAGAGGAAGAAACCTTCATAGACTTCACGGTAAGCGGCGAAACCAAAAGACAATTTAGTAATAAATCACTCTTTGAATTTTGTGCAGGAGTGGATGATGAGTTTTCTGCATTAAAATCTAAGGCATTTCGCATTCTACTACCATTTTCAACATCTTACCTTAGTGAAACTGGATTTTCTGCAGTGGCTTCTTTGAAGACTAAATATAAATCTCAGCTAAATATAGAAAAAGAACTGAGAGTGTCTATTTCTAATATTAAACCCTCCTTCGAAAAACTTTGCTCTGCAAGATAGGCCCATGGAAGTCACTAATAATTATTAAATTTATTTTTAATTTTGTAAATTGTTTTAATTTAATAAGTTAATTATTAAATATGTCGAAATGTATTTTGTTTTGTATGTGTGTGCGCGTTCTTTCCTTTCAGGCACTTAATTAATTTTTTTAAATAACATTATCTCTTGGATATGCTCGCGCCCCCCCCATTAGTGTGCTCACGCCCCCCTAGGGGGGCGCACCCTACATGTTGAGAATCACTGGTTTAATGTGTATATATTTTCAATTCAAAGCTCAATGGCTAATAATAATAATAATAGATATGCATCTATGAAAAAAGGTCTAACTGAAGCAAATAACTACACAATAAGTAACATGAGTTAATAAATGCTTTAAAAATGACTAGCCGCCTTTGGCGGCCAGCTGGTTCGCCATGAGTAATGGGTTCTAATATTTTCAATTAAATCACATATTCATTAGCCTTGAAGTAACTCCGGGCATTGATTGGCCTGAAATTAATATTTTCTTTAAGATGATGGACTGAAAGCTCTAAAAGAACGCGTTTTCCTAATAATATTCTTTAATTTTATAAATCAGCCAGTTTTAATGATTCATTTAGAAGACTGATTGGTGTAGCAACTTTTATTTAAAATATTAGTAAAAATATTTTGTAAAATATGGCTCACTGAGGAAAGTATGAAGAAATCTAAAACTCATTATTCATAAATGCATTGTTTGACTCAAACAACATAAAATGTAATTATTTACTTCATTTAGATCAAATTAATAGTATTAAACAATATACATGCCTATAAATAATATTTTACAAATTGGCCATTGGAAAGGAATTTGAATGCATATCCTGTATAAATTCAATCCTGTATAAATAAAGATAATTAATTCAATTAATGATTTAAATATTGCAAAAGATCATAGAATCCTTTGCCTTGCATTTTTTAAAGAAAATATCACATTTTATATTTATTTTATTTTATCCAGTCATGTGCTAAAAGTTGCATTTCTTCAGATTTAATTTGCGATGATAGTTTTTTATTAAATTTGAACTTTCGGCAAAATGATGGCAACACGGTGATAAAACTTAATTTTTTCCCTTTGACGTGCTATTGCAGATTTTATACAAACCTTAGCTTTGCATTTATTTTTTTAGAAACTATCACATTTTATAATGAAAAAAAAATTGAATTAATGATACAGATATTGCAAACGATAATAGAAATATGCCATTAAGATGGGATTCCAATGCATATCCTGTCTAAATTCGATCAGATTTACCGTAAAGAAGATTTATTGAATTGATTATTTAGATATTGCAAACGATCATAGAATCTTTTTCTTTGCATTTATTTTTTTAGAAAATACCAAATTTTATATTTCTTTTATTTTATCCTGTCACGTGTTAATAGTTCCATTTCTTTAGGCTTGATTTACGTTGATAGTTTTTTTTTCGAACTTCCGGTATTCTTTCATTTTATCCAGTCACATGATAAAAACATTGTTAAAATATTTCTTTAAAAATTCGTTAAAAATAGAACCTTACGTTATAAATTAAAAAACCTGATATCGTTAGAAAGCTAATTTTTTTATCTTTAAATTGATATAAAAATCATGTTTGTGCAATAATATTTTCTGAAGTTATAGCGGAAAAATGTCGAAATATCGCTTAAATTTTAATTAATTCAAATTATAATTAAAATTTCGGAAAAAGGGCTCCGAGGTGCACATTCCCGACCTCCAAGATATACATGTACCAAATTTGGTAGCTGTAGGTCCAACGGTCTGGCCTATAGATCGCCAACACACACACACACACATTGAGCTTTATTATAAGTATAGAAGACTGTTTAGCTTTTGAATAATGAGAGATAAACCTCAATCAACTCAGTCTCTAAAATTGACTGATTTATGGATATTTGAAAATCCCTATTCAATAAAAACGTGTGATTTCAAACCACTTCATCGATCATTCCAAAAATGGATCCCCAATCCACGTCCAGGATTTCTCAAGATTGACAAGCCTCAGAATGCAAATGTTGAATGCTCAAACACTTCTATTCAAAACTTTAGAAGTCGATCAAATTTGATAGCAGAAGATAGAAACCTTCATTTATTTATTTGAAAGTTTAAGAAAGTGTCAGAAATATTTCGTAGAACATGATTCCTTAGAACTAAATTATATATAAAATTTAGACTAAATATTTTTTTTAATTACTTTTATAGACCAGAACAAAACAAAATATTATTATATGAATCATTAAAATCTTTTTGAAAGTAAAACTAAAACATGAATTTTACGATGAATCTAAGTATTTTTTGTTAAATATTCTTAAAATATTACATAAAATATCGTAATTATTCGGTAGTACACATAATTATTCTCATTTACTTATATTTTTAAAAAATGCTTGGTTTCGGTTAAAAAAAAGTTTTTATATCAACTTGCAGTTTAAGCATTTCCACTTTAATTTAAAATTGAAATTTTGCGAGAGCTGACATATAATTAGAGAGACATATAGTACATTTCGGGCTTAAGGCCTTAATAACTCCATGAGTGATTTATATGTCTATCAAAATTTGAGCCTTAAAAACATTTTGATGAAGTAACTACTTAAAGACAAGTCATATAATGGTGTTTTTTTTTTTTTTTTTTTTTTTTTTTTTTTGCTAATGACAAATCGCATGAAGTATTTAATTAACAATTGACGCTGCATTAAATATTTAACTGAAAATTTTAAAGGGAATTAAGATTGGTGAGCCAGCTGGTCCCCAAAGGCGGCTAATAGAAAATAAAATTTAGCTGAAAGAATTTAATTTATTTACATAATAAATATAATTTTGATATTTTTTTAATTAAATTCTATATTCTGCAAATACTAAGTATTCATATACCCTGACTAGTAAAATTATATAAATTAATTTTCGGTTTAGTTTTCTCTTATTTTAAATTCCAGGATCTTTAAAACTATTATTGAAAATGTTCTTTTTAGTTTAGCAAATGAAATGCATTTATTTTTTATCTTTTACCAATACACCTTACTGGAATCCATACCGAAAGCTACTCTGCCTATCATAAATGGTGTTCAATTTTTTCCGATTCCCTGTCGGTTTTACAAGCCGTACAGTCCTCGCACAATTGCAATAAAGTAATAGGGACGATAAAAGAAAAGATAAAAAGTGTTAAAACTAACAAGTCGATAGAGTTGAATTGGATGAAGGCCTATATTGGGATAGATGGTAATGAAAAGGCTATGCGAAGTTGGCGACACAGAAAGATAATATTGATATGATTGTCCCCAAATCAAGTTGTGTTTTAAAAGAGGAATGGAGAGAAGAAATAAAGCTACAATGGTTTGACAGATGGTACATGTCCAAAAAAGGAAGAGTCGCTTTCGAATTTATTCCTAATCCGGAAATAAAAATAAGAAGATACCATTCATTCATAATCCAAATAATATCTGGATATGGGAGATTTGCTGCACACTTCCAAAGATTTGGAAGAAAGCAGGAAAATAAATGCATTTGTGGAGAAATGGGTACGGTTCACCACTATTTAATAGAATGTATGGAAATCTCAGAGTTAAAGAAGGACCTGAAGATTGTCGATAATGATTTAAGTACAGTACTGATGGTGGCGGGTCATCTCAAAACCCTGACGGATAGGATGTCAAAGATGGAAAGTTTCATTCCAACTGTTTGACAGAGTGCGGGTGGGAGAAAGACAGCTATTGACTACCCCGAACGGAATGTTCGTTGGACAGATCGGTCCATGTAAGGTTCGACACTACTTATTCAGCAATCGACCCCAACAAATCCTGTCGATACTGCTACGTTCAGTGGTAGCGGGGTGGTCGGCTGTATGCAAGGAGAAGAAGCCTATCATAAATAGAACGGAAGCGAGTGAGAAGTAACTAGGAATTTTGAAGACGTATAAACTAAGAAAGGAAAAAGTCGATCCAGCGTTTGTCCCAAATCATAGTCACTATGGGAAAATATGTCACTCATTAGTTGATGGATAAATTTGACTTTGAATTTTCATATTTGGTCCGATATAATTTGTAAGGTGCGAATGTGCACCTCGAAGAACCTTTTTTTTTAATTAATTAGATTTTGAAATTGCTTTTTTTTTATTGTTTGCTAAAAGACCAAAAAATATTCCCGATCAAAAATAGTTTTTACATCTTTTAAAAGTCAAAGAAATCATGTTTTATTTGACAATTTTTCGTCTTACTTAATAATTTTTCGTTTTATTTGATAAAAAATTTTCTTGAATTAATTAACTTTTAACCGTACTTTTAAGTATATATTTCGCAACATTTTCATGACTTCTCTATAAATTCTAAACAACAGGCCAGACTGTCTCTAATATACAAGATGTATAATAATATAAAATAATAGATTCAAAATAATATAATAGATATAAAATTTGTTCTGTGGAATCTTTTTCCATAAGGAATAGGAAACTTACTCATTAATTGAATTAAGCCTTTAGCATGCTTTCTAGAAAACTAATCGTTTTCTTAAGCCTCAAATTATATATATATATATATATATATATATAGATGTATATAAATATATACGTAGCTTGCAGAGTATTTTATTATCATAAAATATCAACTCCAAGTGTTTCAGAATTCCATTGGTTTCGTTTATTCTCTTCCCTTCACATCATCATTTACAAACCATTGCCAAATTTCAAAAGGTTTACAATGGATCACTTATTATACAAAATAATATTAAAAAAATATGTTTATCAAAGAGAAAATTCGTTTGCTTTTATTTTTAATAATATTTAATAGCAATAAAATTTGCAGAAGTTATAAAATATCTGAAAAGGAATCGTCTGCTAAGGGTCTGTCAACAGATTATGGCATTTACTGAACAAAACCTTAATATAAAAGAGCAAGAAGAACTCTGTCCAAGCAGGTTTTTGAGTTCTCGATTATTTTTTGTGTATGAAATGATCTTACACTATTTTACTTCACAAAATCATACAGTATGAATTTCATAACTATAAACTACTTTATATATAAAGAGACTTTTAGAATTTTTTGATAACAGAAAGAAATAAAATTCTTTTCCACAAGTGGAATTTGAACCGAAATTACGGCCGGCGTCCTGGCTTAGGAGCCGCGCGTCTTCCCCGTGATCTGGGCTTCCCAGTTCGGGCAGGGATGTTGTATCTGTGACATGCCCGAATGTGCCCCCCTGTCAAAAGGGGTTGTGCAAGGGAATACGTGCGTCATCATATGAGCCAAACTTCTGCCCTCTGGGTGCTGAGGGTCTATACCCTCAGAAGCTAATGCATCCCTGTTCCGTGGACACGACGTCATCATCATCAAACCGAAAATACAAAATATTACGAACACTTGCTTGTAACCATGTGGTTATAATACGTCGTGATGTCCAATCGAACCTTTTATTTGTTGGAGAACTTATTCATTCTGAGTCGAGGCTCTTGAATGACAATGAAATGCTCATTTCTCAAAGGATTTATCAACTCGCAATATTCTCGAAGTTTTTTTGAATGAAACAAGTTTATAAAATATTTTAATTTCATTTCAGAATCTCATTCTCAAATCGGTATTATGGATTCAAGAAATATGCTCCAAAATTTATTTATATAATAAAAAAAATTTAAAAAAATTAATTCTTTCGTGAGATTTGAGCATTTCAAAACCAAGATGTTTACTTAGATGTATTACAGTCGGTCATAAAATAAGTTGTGCACCTGTACCCTACCCAATTTTGACAAGATTGCAAAAAAGCGATTGTCGATTAAATTGTATCGACTTAAAAAACAATGTTGAATCATTGATATTAAATAAACGATTAAATTGTATCGATCATTTTTATATCGATTTCAAATTTAATGTTGGGTCATTAATATAAAATAAGGGATTAAATTGCATCAATTATTTTATATTGATTTCAAATTTAATGTTGGATAATTGATATAAAATAATCGATTGTTAATTATTTTTTATCGATTTAAAATTGAATGTTGGGTAATTGATTATTACTTTATTGATTAATCTGTATCGTAATTTTAATCGTTTACCGAAAGACGGTTCATTTACAAAAAAATTTCCAAAGATGTTTATTTCACAAAAAAACTTCCAAAGATGGCTATTTTACAAAAAATTCCCAAAAATGGTTATTTTAAAACTTTCAATAACAGTTAAGTACCTGCCTTTTAAAAAAAAAATTTAGTAAAAATTTAATAGTTGAAATAATGAAGTAGTAAAAAAAATGACCTTTTGAAAGATTTTTCAAAAGGTTGTAAAAAATTTTCTTCCTCAGAAAAAAGCGAAAGGAGAGAGAAAGGTCAAACATTTCCAAACACTTTTTAAAAAAGTAATATTTACCCTGTTATTGTAATAATACTCTTTACATTTCAAGAAATATTAAATTTCATTTTTTTTGTTGCTTATTACAAATATTTTTGAAATATTACATTTTTTATCTTTTATAATTATTCCATTGCTATTTTTCTGCTTTTGCACTCAAACTTTCTCTTTTTTTATGTTCTGAACAACTAATGCATCTAATTGATTTTTCTTTCAATTCACATTTATATCGATTTCACATTTATATCGATATTTATATTTCCTAAAAGAAATGACATCATTTCAATCTATGCAGTGATATTTTTCATACATCTTTTCAACTTGTTTAAATAAATTTAATCACTCTTCTTGTAAAAAGAGCCAATTCAAAAAATAATGAAATCACTCAACTTGTAAAAAATATAGAAACTGTTTTTGAAAAATAAATTGGATTTGCTTTTAAATAAAATGTACAATATATCTATATCTATATCCATACTTATAATAAAGCTCAATGTGTGTGTGTATGTGTGTGTGTTGGCGCTCTACAGGCCAGACCGTTAGACCTACACCTAAAGTTACCAAAATAGGTACATGTATATCTTGGACGCCGGGAATGTGCACATCAGAGCCCTTTTTTTGAATTTTTTATTAAGATTTGAATTAATTAAAATTTAAGCGAAATTTCGAAGTTTTTCCGGTATAACATCCGAAAATATTATCGCACAAACCTGATTTTTACATCCATTTAAAGATAAAGAAAATTAGCTTTCTAATGGTATCAGTGTTTTAATGTATAACTTACTAGCCGCCTTTGGCGACCAGCTGGTTCGCCATGAGTAAAGCGTTCTAAAATTTTCAATTAAATCACATATTCATTAGCCTTGAAGTAATTCCGGGCATTGATTGACCTGAAATTAGTATTTTCTTTAAGATGATAGACGGAAAGTTCTAAAAGTACACCTTTTCTTAGTAATATTCTTTAATTTTATAAATCACTCAGTTTTAACCATCGGTTATGCTTCCAAAATATTTAAAAAATTTCGATGATGTTGCCAAAATATTAAATATGTTTTTTCAAAGAAAGCGAGAAAGGGAAAAAAAGTATTAAATTAATGATACAGATATTGCAAACGATTACATAAATATGCCATTAAGTCGGGATTTCAATGCATATCCTGTCAAAATTCAATCAAGTTTACCGTAAATAAAGAAGATTTATTGAATTAATGATATAGATATTGCAAACGATTGTAGAAACCTTTGCTTTGACTTTATTTTTCAAAGAAAATATCACATTTTATATTTCTTTTATTTTATCCAGTCACGTGCTGAAAGTTGCATTTCTGTAGATTTATTTTGCGATGATATTTTTTTTTATTTGAACTTCCGGCATTCTTTTATTTTATCCAGTCACGTGATAAAAACTTGTCTTAAATATTTCTTTAAAAATTCATTAAAAATAGAAGTTTACATTATATATTAAAAAAACTGATACCATTAGAAAGCTAATTTTTTTATCTTTAAATTGATATAAAAATCATGTTTGTGCAATAATATTTTCGGAAGTTATAGCGGAAAAACGTCGAAATTTCGCTTAAAATTTAATTAATTCAAATTCTAATTAAAAATTCGAAAAAAGGGCTCCGAGGTGCACATTCCGAACCTCCAAGGTATACATGTACCAAATTTGGTAGCTGTAGGTCCAACGGTCTGGCCTGTAGAGCGCCAACACACACACACACACACGCACACACACACACACATTGAGCTTTATTATAAGTATAGAAGTCCCTATTTTTAACGAATTTTTAAAGAAATATTTAACCATATTTTTTTAGCACGTGACTGGATAAAATAAAAGAAAACAATGACGGAAGTTCAAATAAAAAAAAACTAACATCGTAAATCAAGTCTAAAGATATGCAACTTTTAGCACGTGACTGGATAAAATAAAAGAAGCATAAAATGTGATATTTTCTAAAAAGATAAGTGCAAAGTAAAGGTTTCTATAATCGTTTGCAATATCTTCATCACTAACTTTTTTCCCTTATTCGCTTTCTTTAAAAAAACATATTTAATATTTTGGCAACATCTCGAAAATATTTTTAATATTTTGGAGGCATAACCGATAGTTAAAACTGAGTGATTTAAAAAATTAAAGAATATTATTGGGAAAATGTGTTCTTTTAGAACTTTCCGTCCATCATCTTAAAGAAAATATTAATTTCGGATCAATCAATGCCCGGAATTACTTCAAGACTAATGAATATGTGATTTAATTGAAAATTTTAGAACTCGATACTCATGACGAACCAACTGGTCGCCAAAGGCGGCTAGTTCAAAATATAATTATAAATAAATAATGAAAATATATATGCACATGATAAAATAAATAAATGAAATACTAAATAACTAAATAAAACTACTTGATTATATAAAAAATTTACAAACACCCGTTAATCAAAAATATCTGAGAGCAAATCCAGTGGAAAGTCTGGTAGATTTGCTTGCAAATCGTACACAAAATTTAAATTGGGATTTTGCAACCAACCTTTAATTGCATCTATCAATTGTCTATCATCCAGCAATTACGTCGGCCTTTCGGCAGATGCATTTTCGATAGGAATATTTAAATCCCTATCGTCCAGACTCGCAGAGTCTCTGGTTTCAAAAGTAAAATTATCAAATTCGTGTTGCTTTTGTTGTTGAGTCTGCAGTGGTTGTGAATAGGGTAATGTTTCGTATAAATAATAAACACCCGGCACATTATTCGATGGACCACTACAGGAAGGTGGTTCAACAAAGTTTGAGAAATCAAAATTTTGTGGCACAGTTTCACAAAAATTCTCGTTTGTCGACACACTCGTCAAATTTTGTCGATAACTAGTTTCGGGTGGCCCAGTTTGCGTTTCACCAAAACTACGCTCCTGAGCAACAAATTCAGTTTCAGGTGATTCAGTTTGTGTTTCAACACTATCACCTAAACTCGTATCTGGAGCAACATTTTGACAAACTAGCTTCAGGCACAAAGGAGTCTAAGCTAGTTTAGGTCACCTCACTCGTTTCTGGAGCTGTTTTTGGGATTCACTCACAAAAGGAGATTCAACACTCGATGTAGTTTCAAACTGCGATGCATCGTCGGATGCATAAGTGCAAGAAACGTCACTCTGTGAGTAGGGCAAAAACGGCAGTTTAAAACCCTCGGAATCTCTTTTTTCGCATCGTATCTTTTTTTTTTCGACTCGAAAAAAGATTTTGCATCGGGTGAGTAAATCATTTGGAATCTCCTCCGAGTAAAAACCCATCATTTGATCCACGGCCGGCGTTGCTGGTGGCACGAAATCATCAACAGAGTTTTTGTTGGACCGGCCCATTTTTTCATTCACTTTGAAAAAATCGTATCGCCTTCTCAATACCTTAAAAGCCTCTTTGCTCACCACGTCGATGGCAAAAAGGGATTCCTGACATGCCATCAAAACATAGTTTTTTTCTCTCGAAACGTAATACAAAGTTTCTGGTTCGAGGATAAATGTCTCAAAGAGGCCCTGTGGCAATTGCAACGACGTTGCGGCACATCTTTTTTACATTTTGCCACGGACCGTCGTTGTTTATAAAAGACAATTGGATTTTTTCCCGTTTGGATCAAATGATATTCGCCTTTATTGACAGTTCTAAAGCCAAACGTAAAATAACATTTTACCTGGAACATGCTCCTAAAGCGAAAACACATTCTCTGGTCACAGTTTTTATATTTCATTAAAGGCTTTTGCAATTTTTTCACAACGTTGCTCCAGCTAATCGGTCTCACCTCCGAAACCATCTCTGTCGTTCTTAAATTTCTGAGTTCTTTGTCTCGAATATTATCGGTTTTTTTCCTAAAAATGATAATAAATATTTTTATGCGGATTGGAATAACTCGCAATCCAGGACACAAATGCTTGCGAATGGACAGGAAATGTTTGTCTCTCAGCATTAAAACTCAGATCGTACTTGCACCATTTTTCTGCTTTCTCAATCATCCGGCTTGGATTCGGATCGGTTCCTTTAGACGCCATAATCTCGCAATAGAAAAACACACACAGACAATCGAGTAAAGAGTCATTAGTGAAAGTAACCTACTCGTTCGCAAGTAGCTAATGAAATAAAACTGAAAACTTGTCTCCTTTATATAGCAATGTGAGGCGGGGCTGTAGGCGTGACACGTGCAAAATTTGTTCGATTGCATTCAAGAAATTAATCTATAAACACCCCGCCCTTGTGCGTGTATAAAGATGTTTATTTTTTCCTATCCAAATTTAACGATATATATGTCTAGACAGTTCACCTCGCTCCATTTCGAGCACGTGTTGTTTTTAAAAAGCAACGTGGGCTTACAAACGAATTACTTTGAATTCAAAGTTACATTCAATCATTTCAAGTTGGCGCATGATATGGTTAGTGGGTGTGGCATTGACAAAAAACATTTACTTGAAATGAAATTTGCCCTTTTCAATGGCGTTAAACATACACTGTTTTTATTAAAATACGTTATAATAAATAAATACGTTATAATAAATACACATGTTATAATAAATAAAAAAGGGTGGACAATTTTCACACTTGTGAGCGGTATTTAATAAATTATTTAAAGCAATGGGACACCTTTTTGACGAAACGTTTTGAAACTAAACATTTCAAACTGGAACAGTAATTTAAAATTTCAGAAGCAAAAAAAGCAAGTTTACAAACTGAAATTGACAGTATGAAATCTCAATTGCATACGATTACAGGGAAAGAGACAATTTAAAGATTATAATACTATATATTAAAAAATATGTAAACTTGTAAATATATCCAAACACTGACCATCTGTTTTGATTTTTCACTTTTATTCATCTTTTTTTTGTAAATGGGAATGTTTATCAAAAATCTCACTCAAGGGTCCTCTAAGAATTATTATTTAAAAAAAACTCTCAAAAAGGGTTAATTTTTTAAAAAATATCAAAGATGTTAATTTTAAAAAACATCCAAAGATGGTTGATTTAAAAACAATTCCAAAGATGGTTAATTTATAAAAAAAACTCTTAAAGATGGTTAATTTATAAAAAAATTCCAATGATGGTAAATTTAAAAAAAATCCAAACATGGTTAATTTATAACAAAAGTATTATATCTCAAAGATGGTTAATTTAAAAACATCCAAAGATGGTTAATTTTTAAAAAAATTCCAAAGATGGTTAATTTATAAAAAAAATTCCAAAGATGGTTATTTTAAAAATATAATTAACCAATCCTGAAATTATTAATTTGTAATTTTTTTAATTTTTTAATTTTGTTATTTATTTCAAATCTAAGCAGTCCACGTGCTTTTATTTTAATCTGTAAATCTTGCAACGTGACCCGAAGTTGAAAACAACACTCGAATAACCTAGATAAAATTTCTACTTTTTTTCCTCATTGCACACTTAGGTAAAGATCTAAACTTTTGTCCCTTTGCCAGAAACGCTTCGTCAGTCGAGGTCATGTACGCTCCAGTCGCTTTGTTATCTCATTAGGCATCAAGGCCGCCTGGAAATGTTTCTTCCGAAGTAAATAATTTTCTGAAAAATTTAAAAACTTGAATTGGTATTTTGCGATTCATTGCATTTGTTAATTACAATACAAAACTATTTATGTAATAAACGGATACTTTACGTGCTCGTCTACAACATGTAGCAATCCATTTTTAAATCGATGCATTTTTTAATGAGTTGTGGTACATTTTAAACAAAAGGGGAAAATAATAATTTAACCACACTTGAAACGTTATACGTAAAAGAAACGACTCGTCTAAAGTTTTAGAGTAATGCTGTATTTGTGTTACCATGTTTTGTTATTTGGAGGATTAGACACACAATTAGCGTGCTATTTGAACTAATAATCTTTCAGCTAAATTTATGAAATCTCTTAAGCGGTCCAAAATTTGTCTAGTCATCATATTCTTCAATTCAAGATTTTCATTTTTCATATTGTCTCGTTCTTTTGTAATCGTATCGATTTCGTGTTGTAATTTTGAAATCGTAATATCTTTTTTAGCAGACAATTTCGCACTTCTGTCACTCCCATGCGAGTCCATTTGTTCTTTCAGTTTTTCAGAATAACGCTTTATTTGATTCATCGTGTTTTGTTGTTTGGGGGATAGCACGTACCATTCGTACTGAATGCGTTGAAACGTGTTTCCTTTTTAAATTTGGGCACTATAAAATTCGTTTCTAGACATTTTAGCATTTTCGGTATTTATTTTTAAATACATTCGTTTATTTTTATACCAAGTTAACCACAAATCTGTTTTCTCGGAGCACGGTTCAAATGCCAAGTAAAGTTCCCGCTCAACATCTAAAATGTTTAGCTATGCCTTGATCAAGTGGCTGACGCCGCATTCATTCAAAGGCCTAAAATGGTCATTTTTAGATCTATCTTAATCTTTCTGCTCTTTCCTCTCACAAATGTTATGTATATTGAAAGAAGCATAGGAGGCAATTATTTTCTAGATTAATATATTAGTTATATATTTACAGTAAGAATTTACAAGAAACATTCTGCTAAATCGAAGTTGGTTCATGGCGAACACCACCTTCCTTGTCCGTCCCTAGTTCTTATCTGACCCCAACGGTCAGTCCTCCCTGGTGGGGTGACCTTCGACCTCCGGATGTAAGATTTGGCGAGATATCGCCCTGTGGAAGGCGAGCCATGGTCGATCCTTACTCCTCTCACCCGGAGAAGCGCATTCGTTACAGGAGAATCAATGCGCTCCTGTCATTTTCCTCTTAGCTAGTGTGACCTGGAAATATACTTCACACACATTTTCCATGCATATATCAAATATAAACATTCGAATTACAAATAACATTATAATCATCTAAAAAAAACAGTTATCCTAATAACTAAGGCAAGAGCTCAGAAATCTTCACGCAACCTCCTTTTACATTAGCATACGCAAACAAAAAAAATTACAAAAATAAATTGATCCGATTAATAATGATAATCATGCAATACTAATAGACTAAAATAATAATATTTTTTAAAATAATGATTATAGGACAATCATTCTCCTTCCTGGACTGGAAGTCGCGATAACGCGTCTGCATTGGTATGTTGGGTCCCCCGCCGATACGTTAGTTTGACATTATACCGTTGTAATGCCTATGCCCAACGAATGAGTTTTGCTCCTTGAGGCAAACGTTGTGTTAGGAAGGTTAGGGGGTTGTGATCGGAGATGATCTCGATGTCTGTTCCAAAAATCCAAGTGTCGAATTTCTGGAGAGCCGCGATTACACTGTAAGCCTCTCTTTCTATGGTAGACCAACGTGCCTGGCAGGGAGTCAGTTTTTTGCTATAATACGCAATGGGGTGTTCATTTCCCTCATTGTCCCGTTGCGATAGACAGGCTCCGATGGCCGATGCTGAGGCATCAGTATAAAGTTGGAATGGTTTGTCCATCTTTGGGGTATACAGTGTAGGCAAATTAATAAGGATTCTTTTCAAGTCCTGGAAGGCCTTTTCTTCTACTTGGCTCCACGGAATTTTGTTTGGGACACTTTTCTTAGTAAGGTTAGTCAGGGGTAAAACTTAATCAGGGTAAAACGGCACGTAATCTCGATAGTAACTAGCTAGTCCTATCACACCTCTTAATTCACTTTTTGTTTGAGGGCGAGTCAGGTTTACAATTGCGCTGACCTTTTCTGGGTCAGGCTTGTGGGTACCAGAACCTATAATGTGCCCCAAGAATTTTACATGCTTCTTTGCAAACTCACATTTTATTATGTTAACCGTGAGTCCAACTTCCCTAAAAGTGTTGAGCACAGCTTCTATGTGCAGTAAATGCTCTGTCCATGTTTTCGAGTATATGCCCACATCATCGATGTAAGATCTGCAGTATTGCTTATGAGGCTCCAGCACCTTATCCATGGTCTTTTGGAAAGTACTACCTGCATTTTTCATGCCAAATGGAAGAACCTTCCATTGGTAATGGCCTACGTGGGTCACAAAGGCTGTAAATTTCTTTGAGTTTTCCTCCATAGGAATTTGCCAATAGCCCTTTGTTAAGTCGAGTACTGATATGTACGCTGCCGATCCCATTTGGTACAGAAGCTCGTTTGTGCATCTCATGGGATATGCGTCAGGGACTGTATACTTATTTAAAAGTCTGTAGTCGACACAGAGTCGAACAGTACCATCTTTCTTGGCTACACACACTACTGGATGAGCCCAATCGCTATCGCTTTCTTCAATGAGTCCTGTTCGTAATAGGTCACTGACTTGCCTCTCTACTTCATTTTGTAAAGCAATAGGTATTCTGTATGGCAGCAGTTTTCTTGGAGTACAGTCAGTTGTTAATCTCACGGAGTGACTCTGTACTTTAGCTTTTCCAACCTGCTCACTGAACACATCGATGAACTTGCATAACACATTGGCAAGCTCATGACACTGATCATCCCTTAGAGAGCACATTTCTTTAATGCGTTCTTCGACTTCATCATATGTGGTGCTGACGCGTGTTGTGGGAGCATAATGAACTTCCCCAAACTCTTTGTCTTCATCAAACATGATCCCCACATGTTGAACTCGAGACACATACGGACGCATTTTATTGTAGTGCACTTCTCTAATGCTTCCGTCGGGCAGCCTAACCTTTGCTGAGTGCTTTCTAGTCATCTCGATTATCGTTGCTGGTCCGGTCCACGTACATAGTAGTTTATTTGAAGACGATGGTAGCAATAACAGCACCTGGTCACCAACGGCAAAAGACTTTTCTTTTGATCTTAAGTTGTACTGGCTGGTATACCTCTCTTACATTGTTTTAGAGGTCTCTGTTGCTATCTCGTGTGCCTGTTGCATTTTCCCCAACAATTCTTGCAAGTAAGCTTCTATCGAACGGGAGGCGCCAGTTGGAATTTTTATTTCACCTGTCCAAGCACTCTTCAATAATGATAGAGGCCCTTGAGGTATCCTTCCATATACAAGCTGAAATGGTGATACGCCAGTGGTACTATGCGGTACCTCTCTATATGCAAAAAGCAAGTACGGTAGATGCAAGTCCCAATCTCTACCATTCACTTGTATATTTTTGTTTAGCATTTCCTTTAGCGTCCTGTTCCATCTCTCTACTGCTCCCATGCTTTCGGGGTGCCCTGGGGTGGAAAATCGTGGTGACACACCCAATATACTAACGAAGGCTTGGGTTTGTTTGGCTGTAAAATTTGTTCCTTGATCGGATCATAAGATCTTAGGAAATCCTGTCTGCGTGAATATTCTCATTAGGACATTGCAAGTGGTTTTTGCACTTATCTCCTTAACTGGTATGACCTCTGCCCATCTGGTACAAAGATCTATAGCACACACAGCATATTTATGCCCACGTCCGGATGGATTTTCAAGTGGTCCGATACAGTCTACACTCCAGACCTCGAATGGTGTGTCTGGCCTCACTATGGGCTGGATGGGCACTCTATCTTTATATGTCACAGCGCGTCTCATTTGACATGGCTTGCAACTCTGACAATATCGTTTTACATCTTCCTTCATAGTTGGCCAGTAGAAGGAGTATTTTATCCTTTCTTTTGTCTTCTTTTCACCCAAGTGTCCTGCCAACGGTATATCATGAGCCATCCGCATCACTTCCTTTCTTTTGTTACTTGGAAGCACTACTTGTTCCACCTTTTCACCACAAACCCAATCTGTGTGCATCAGGATTCCCCTGTTTACGTAAAAATGGTGTGACTTGGAGTTTGCAGATTCCCAAGCTATTGTCAGACTTGTGTCTTCTTTCTGCATCCGAGCAAAGTTTTCACCTTCCAGCTGTCCTTCGGAGTCAGTGGAATTTTCTCCGTTTTCTGCCACTACCACATTGTCTATAAAGGTGATTCCATTATTGAAATGGCTACCATTATTCCTTTCACTTCCATTAAAGGTATCATTCACATCTTCTCCTATAGTGCTGTGTAGTTCAATATTTTCCTTAAGGGTCTCGTATGCAGTCTGACTAATCAACATGTTGCTGACTAGCTTT
This sequence comes from Argiope trifasciata, assembly GCA_026543055.1. Classification (NCBI taxonomy): domain Eukaryota; kingdom Metazoa; phylum Arthropoda; class Arachnida; order Araneae; family Araneidae; genus Argiope; species Argiope trifasciata. The sequence goes on from JAPMOQ010030942.1 coordinate 33,115, forward strand.
TGAGATACGGCACAGGTGATGGAAACTTCTCCATGCTTTCCATCATTAATTTTCATTTTGAAAATCTTCAACGGGGTTGTTTCCTTCTCTCCAAATGCCGATACTATGTCTATTTTCCCTTCTCCTTCGGCGGGTATATCCTTGACAAGCTTGGAGCTCACTACAGATATTTGTGCTCCACTATCTATTATAGCATCGAAGGTGATATTTTGACATTGAATATTCACAAATTGAAGTGGGTCGGTATCTTTAGATGTTCCTTGGGATGAGCCCACTGGAATAGTCACACGAGCAGTCACTCTTGGACCTTCTTTGCTCTCCTCGATACTTCCAACTAAATTTCCTGGGGATTTAGTGGCTTGCATCCCTCGCGGTGGGCCTTTTTGGGGACAAGCCCTTGCCAAATGTTCTTGTGACCCACAGGAAAAACATGAAGGCTTATATCCTGATTTGTTTCCCTCTAGTCTCCAATTATCCTTACTAAGCCGTTTGCCAGCTGCCTGAATATCATTAAACTTCTGCCTTGTTTGAATTTTACTGAAGGTTAACGAATCGCAGTTCTTTTCTAGCAACTTATCCTTTCCATTTTTGTTTGCTATCTTTTTGCAAGTTAGTCGGACACTCTCATATTCATCTAACTTGTCGGCTAATTTATAAGGTTTTGTTATTTTGCCCCATTCATCGACAAAGTGCTCCCGAACTTCAAAGGGGACTCTTTTCTTTATCTGATCTGTGATGATCAGATTTCTCAGACTTTCGAAATCGGATATATTCAGACCTTCAAGCCAGCCTGTAAAATAGTTGGATGTCTCATAGGAAAAATCTCTCCAAGTTTTATCCGGATTTCTCTGATGGAGTACGAATTTCTGTCTAAATCCTTCAGGGTTCAACTTGAATCTTTGCAGTAAAATGCATTTGATATGTTCATAATTTTCGAATTCTTCTTCAGGGACACGTGCAATGAGCTCGACTATGTCGGGCGGCATCAGAGTTATAAGGCAAGTTACCCAATTCTCTACAGCAATCCCCATTCTCTTTGCTTGTCTTTCAAATAATGATAGATATATGATAATATCTCCACCTTTTAACTCAAACTTAGGCATGTATCTTGAAATATCCAGTGTGTTCTTGGAATGAACACTTTCCTCGAACGAGCTACCGCGGCTGGAATTGCCACTTTCTACTTCTATTTGAAGTCTTCGGAGATCGTATTCTCGCTGTTTCTCTATCTTTTCTCTCTGTTTTTCTTCTTCCTCTATTCTTGAATTGATAATCATTTTATATACTTCCTTCACATAGGTTTCTTCATAATGGTCGCTTTTCATTACCAGGTCTTTTAACTTTACGACAGTCATGCTTTCATCTGGATTTTCTCCTAATTCGAACGCTAATGCAAATAGATCGCACTTTTTTCCTATCCCGAACAAAGCCATTATGAATTCTATATGAAACTTCTGTTTAACCGAGTAATTAACTTTTCCTATAATCTATCTGAATTGTTATCCTTATATTAATCAGTCAAGGGGGGGGGGAAAGAATGATTTATCTTAAATCAATTCTTAAAATTGTTTCAAAATACAATATATTGCATTTATATCAAAACAAACAATTAAGAATATAACACTACCAACAAGATACTATAATCTAAATAAAATTAAGAATTTCAATACATTCACATACACACATAAAAGTAAAATTTATACGGTATACTCAGTTTCACTCAAAGGAAGAAACAATTTACTTTCACTGAATTATTAATACTATTCTATACCTGATTTTCAAAACCCTTATTTAATTTCAGCAGTATGTTAAGTCATTACGTAAATTCATTTATGCATTAATTTCAGAATTTAAAAGTTTTCATACACAAACTAATATACACAAAAATTAATTATTATACTATTATACTCAGAATTCAAGATTAAAAATTTAAACAACATTTATATGAAAATATATCTTTCAAAATAGATCAAATATTTTACGAGAACCAGTGAAATACAGATAGACAAAACAAATAGCTAAAATAATCATTCATCATTTGAAAATATATGTTTCAAAATAGATAAAATATTTCACTACAATCAGTTAAATACATATACACAAACCAAATATCTAAAATAATCATTCATCATTCACTACTTATTAATATGCAATTAACATTGGTGCTCCCCGTTTCACTGCTGAAATCTCTTTCTTATTATTATACTAACGTTACTTAAGAAAAAAGAATCATATGTTAAGCTTCTTTTAAAGTTACTTTACATAAGCGATTCATTAACAAACAATATAATAATAAAGCTTAATCAAGCTAGATGTTTATCTCAGCTATACAATACTTTGTCAAGTATATACAAGTTCTCAATTCTACGAAATTAAAGCAATCTCAAAGACAAACTTTTCTCTCTCTCTCTCTCTTTTTTTTTTTTGCACTGACGTACAAACTAATTATTCAACTTTCTCAAACGCTGACGCATTGACAAAGTTACAACTTATTGGCACTGGCGTGTTCTTAAGTTAAATGCACTGATGTTAAGGATCTCTACAAACAATATTCATTACGCAAAATAAGGAGGGTGCATGAAATCAAAGCTCTTACCTGAATCCTTTCGACTACGCCAGTAAAGTTCCCGCTCAACATCTAAAATGTTTAGCTATGCCTTGATCAAGTGGCTGACGCCGCATTCATTCAAAGGCCTAAAATGGTCATTTTTAGATCTATCTTAATCTTGCTGCTCTTTCCTCTCACAAATGTTATGTATATTGAAAGAAGCATAGGAGGCAATTATTTTCTAGATTAATATATTAGTTATATATTTACAGTAAGAATTTACAAGAAACATTCTGCTAAATCGAAGTTGGTTCATGGCGAACACCACCTTCCTTGTCCGTCCCTAGTTCTTATCTGACCCCAACGGTCAGTCCTCCCTGGTGGGGTGACCTTCGACCTCCGGATGTAAGATTTGGCAAGATATCGCCCTGTGGAAGGCGAGCCATGGTCGATCCTTACTTGCCACATCTAAAGGAACTATACAATTTTGAAATTCCCAATTTATATTACAAATAGGTACTGCATATCTTGTGTGATGCATTTCGTCCCTAAAATTAACAGTATGGTTTTCCCATTTATCCACGTCTTTATCACCCAATTGTCGCCACAACAAATATTTCATTCCGTCTTCGAAACACATGGATAAAAACATTATTGCATGACGATGCATCGTTCGATTGATACAAAAATGAGACATTGACGCATGCAGTTCTTCATCGTCATTATATTTTTGGGGAATTTTTTTTATCACAGGAATAATTTGGACGACTCACATAATGAATCGTCCAAGCCAAATGAGAAGCTTTGTTTATCGTCACACACAATTTAGATTTTTCATGTTTGTTGGGTAACGGCATGCGAACTTTATGTTTTTCAAATGTATTCGAAACTGCTTTCGGGTTCATAGGCGACAATCATGTGACGATGCACGCATTTCTTTCCATTACCGTTTAAAAGTCCATCGCACAAACACCAAAACAGGAGAATGAAAAACTCGCTTCGAATAGGGAATAATTCCCTCACAAACGTTTCGAATCCACTCGCTTTGACTATTGCATGTATCTATTTCGAATTGCGTTGTAAAAATCTTTGAATGATTGCGTACACGTCTTTACCCAAACCACTGCGTTTATCAAAATGAAAACCTTGTTGGTTTTCAAACAGTTCGGGTCTCTCGAAATGAGATTTATATAAACCCACATACTCGTCTTATCTGTCTTTGATAGGACCGCGCATATCACTCGAAGTAGATACAAATCTAAAACAATCACATGCATTTTCAATCGCTTCAAGTGTTTCGTTTACCGGTTCATTTACCCCCCTCAGGGGCTCACCTACTATAGGTGAGTACGGGTGTCCCAATCCCGAGGTACCCAGGGATCTTTACTCGATTTAGTTTTACACTCTTCTACGCTTTCTGCTGTCTCCTTTTTTTCTTTCCCTCGAGGGTAGGCGAGGGAGCTCTCCATGAGAAGCTATCGCCGCTCTGTTTGCTTCTTGCTTCTCATGGACAGCAAATACCCCCAAGTATTTGCCGTGCGTGGAGACCCATTAGACGGGTGGTGCACTGTGGTCCCCAGTGCATTAATCGGCTGGTACCTAGTTACCTGAGTGACTAGTCTGCTAGGGATCAAGCGAAGGGGTTACTCCTTGGGCTTGGCGTTAAGGGTGGTCACTGTCCCCGGGGGTAATTCCGAGCGTATAGGTACTGGTTAGCATCAAGGTAAGCGCCGAGGCTGGGATTGGCCAGAGCCGGTGGCTGCCTTCCCTTGTTGGACTCCGTGGTGGGTGGTGCCGTCGGGCCCGAATCCCCATAAATATCGTATGGGCAAAAAATCTTCTGCTCCCTTCAGTGGGCAACAAATCGGCACAAAAAAGAATTTCCAAAAATCTGTTCAAGAAAAATATTATGACCATTTTTTTATTATTAAAAGAATCAGTGAAAAGAATGAAACTTTCCATTCGGTTTCTCCTTTCCTTGTTGAAAAGGCTATTAAAAGCACAGTTGGTGAATTATCATCTGTACGTAAACTTCGTTCCGGAGACTTACTTGCTGAGGTCTCTTCTAGAGATCAATCTAAACAAATTCTGAAACTCAAAGCTTTAGCAACGATTCCCGTAAATGTATCTGCCCATGCCTCTCTGAACACTTCGAGAGGTGTTATTACTTGCGGAGAGCTTTTTCATACAACAATAGAAGAAATTACAAAGGACTTAAAACCCGAAGGAGTGACGCACGTTCGCCGTATTTCAATAAGGCGAGACGGACAACTTCTCCCCACAAAACACCTTATTTTAACATTCCAAAGCCCTAAACTACCTGAATGTGTTAAAGCAGGTTATATGAAATTAGCCGTGCGTCCTTATATCCCAAATCCTTTACGGTGTTACCAATGTCAACGTTTTGGACATGCTAAAACTGCCTGCCGCGGGCAAATCACTTGCGCCCGTTGTGCAGAGAAAGGCCATGAAAGCCAGCAGTGTAGCGCACAAGAGAAGTGTGTAAACTGCAATGGGAATCACACGTCCTTTTCTCGAGAATGTCCACGTTCGAAGGTAGAAAAGGAAATAATAACAATTAAAATTAAGGAACACATTTCTTATTTTGAGGCAAAACGAAAAGTCCTTTCTCAAACGCCAACACCTGGCGTAAGTTATACATCGGTCTTGCAAAAGTCCTTCTGTAAAAACTGCTCTTGTGAAAACTGTACTCAAAATTTCACTCAAGTAAATTTCAGTGAAAAATCTTCTGATACTGATATTGAAACAACGGCAGGCAATGTTCTCGAAAAAGCTAAATCCCGGAAATCGAAAGCACAAATCTCTCTCAAATTAAAGCTCTCCAAACGTGGCCTCTCTCCAACACAAGTAATTACGAAGTTGAAAAAATCGAATGTTCAAAATTCTGTCGCTCTGGGACTTGCAAGTCAAGGCATAGTGCAGAAAGACTTGTCGTCTATTTTTAATAGCACCGCTAAAAATTCCGAACTAATATCTCTACATCCATCTGAAGAGGATGATGATGAAATCTCGATGAGTTGCGAGGCTTCACCAACCAAAGATCTTGCTATAAATACAATTTCCAAACCAAATTCTTGATGGGTACTTTCGTTTCATGGAACTGTCGTGGTCTAAGGTCCAAAACTGTTGATATTAAGTGCATCATTAATCAGCTTCATCCTTCTTGTCTAGCAATTCAGGAAAAATTTTTAAATCCGAACATTTCATTTAAAATACGTGGTTATAATATTGTGCGTAATGATGCTGACACTAGTAATTCAGGAGGTGTCTGTATTTTAACTTCTAATCAATTTCCAAGTACATCTCTTGATTTACACTCTACCTTGCAAGCTGTGGCAGTTCAAATACATATTAGAGCACTTGTTACAGTTTGCTGTATATATTTACCACCGCATGATGCCATTAATCAACAACAACTAAACAACATTATTGACCAGCTTCCTTCACCATTTTTAATACTCGGGGACTTTAACGGGCATAGTACTTTGTGGGGTTCAGATAGTACAAATTCTCGTGGAAGACAGATCGAACAGTTCATTACTAACAATTGTCTCTGTCTCTTAAATAGCAATGAAAAAACATACTTTCATGAGCCCACACGGACCTTCCACAGTCTTGATCTGGCCATATGTTCTCATGATCTGCTACCATTGTTGAATTTCACAGTTGGAAGTGATCTCTATAACAGCGATCATTTCCCTTTAATTGTTTCTCATGCTGATAGAGGCGGTGCCACTCTTTGCCCACCGCGTTTTCTATTCCAGCGAGCAGACTGGACTGCTTTTACGCAGCTAGCAGAAATTACTGAGACCATGGTCAAAACTCACGACATAACGGAAGCAGTGCAAAATGTCATTGATATCATTATGTATGCCGCAAATAACACTATCCCAAAAAGCTCCCCACGGAAACGAAAATTTCGTAGGCCGTGGTGGAATGAAGCTTGCCGTGACAGTTTTAGGGAACAAAAGAAACGTTGGAACATTTTTCGTCGGTACGCATCAACAGAAAACCTTCTCACTTTTAAGCGCTCCAGAGCCAATGCTCGTCGCATCCGCCGGAGAAGTCAAAGGGAATCTTGGATTAGCTTCGTATCGTCGAATACATCTTCTACCTCCAGCAAATTGCTCTGGAAGAGGGTAAAGGCAGCCAATGGAATATATCAGGATTTTTCCTTTCCTTTGCTTAAAATGGGAAATATTACAATTTCCTCTCCCATGGAAGTTGCCAATACCCTAGGCAAAACATTTGCAGAAGTTTCTGCTGCTGATTCGTACAAGTCTACTTTCATGGCTATAAAGAATCGCGCGGAACGAAAGGGTTTGCGATTTGTTACCAGAGATTCTCTTCCATACAATTCTGTCTTTAAAATGTATGAACTGCTTTCTGCTTTATCTAAAGCACATGATACCAGTCCCGGACCAGACGGAATCACCTATAACATGCTTCTTCATTTGTCTCTTACTTCTCTTTCCAATCTGTTATGGCTATTTAACCGTATTTGGACTGAGCAGAAGTTCCCTTCACAATGGCATGAGGCAATCGTGATCCCAATCATGAAACCCGGTAAAGATGCATCTAATCCCCTGCATTACAGACCTATCGCGCTCACAAATTGCTTATGCAAGACATTGGAGCGTATGGTAAATGATAGGTTTCTTTTCGAATTAGAGAAGAGAGCATGTATTCCGCAGTTGCAGAGTGGTTTCCGCAGAGGGCGTTCAACATATGATAATATCATTCTTCTCGAGACACAAATACGCAACGCATTTGTCCGTCGAAATCATCTTGTGTCTATCTTTTTTGACGTAGAAAAAGCATACGATCGCACTTGGCGCTTTGGCATCCTTTCAACTCTTTTTAATTTTGGTTTTAAGGGAAATTTACCTATTTTTTTACAGAACTTTTTATCTTTACGATCATTTCGTGTCCGTATTGGAAATTTTTATTCCGATCCTTTTATTCAAGCTGAGGGTGTTCCACAAGGAAGCATCCTCAGTGTAACACTATTTATGATTCATTTTAGTCAAATTCTGAATGTTTTACCTTCATCTGTCCAAAGCACTTTGTATGTCGATGATCTCCAGAGCTCCTGTCAAGGCTGCAATATGTGCTCAATTGAGCGTCAACTGCAAATTGCAGTTAATAAGCTAATGGACTGGTGTGATAACAACAGGCACACGATTTCTCCAGAAAAAAGTAAATGTGTGCACTTTTGTAAAAAGCGGGGTCTTCATTTGGATCCTTTAATACACATTCGAAATGTTGCGATTCCAGTAGTGAATGAAATTGAGTTTTTAGGGATAATTTTCGACCGGAGGCTCACCTTCCTTCCTCATGTCTTACATCTGCGGAAGAAGTGTGAGAGAGCATTGAATATTCTGAAAGTACTTTCAAGAACCTCATGGGGAGCGGATCGCACATCGTTACTCCGAATCTACGCAGCGATTATTTTATCACGCTTTGATTATGGATGTATGGTGTATGGTTCTGCAAGGCGTTCCGTTTTGAGCAAACTAGATACTATACACCACTCTGCTTTAAGAATTTGTTCAGGAGCTTTTCGGACTTCCCCGGTAGAGAGCCTATATGCTATTTGTTATCAACTACCTCTTTATCTAAGACGAAAGAAGTTATCTGCTCTTTATCATTTTCGAACAAAATCTCTCTCAGATCATCCTATTTCCCAAACAAATTTACCAGTTGGTCTTCGAAGACTCTATAACGCCCGGCCCTCTAACATTCTCCCATTTATTGAGAGGATCAAAGAAATTCTCCATGATTTAAATATAGCTGATGTTTCAATAAAATCGCATGATTTCTTTTCCTTTCCACCCTGGGATATCCCAAATTTCTCATTTCTGAACCCCTTTTTGGGATTCGATAAAATTTCAACTGCCCCAGTGGTGTTTCAACAGTTGTTTAACAATCATCGCTGTCAATATCTTTCATTTACACCAATGTTCACTGACGGTTCCAAATCAGTTGATCATGTTGGTTGTGGCATTGTTCTACCATTTGCTGCTCTGAGCTATCGCATACACAACTACTGTTCTGTATTTACAGCTGAGCTAGTGGCCATTTTTTGTGCTCTCCAGGAAATTTCCTCCCTGGCTCACCGAAATTTTATTATTTATACCGATAGCATGAGTGCGATAAAAACGCTCTCTCACTACCACAATAAGATGCATCCAATCGCTAACAGAATTCTGTGTACTTTGAGTCTTTTGAGAATCAAAGGTTTTAATGTCATTTTTTGCTGGGTGCCAAGCCATGTTGGTATTCCTGGAAATGAGATGGCGGATTCATTAGCTCAATCTGCATCCTCTTTCCTAAACCAAGAACTCCCATACTGTGATCTCAAGTCATCGTTAGCGGGTCGGCTTTTGCTTACTTGGCAAGAAACTTGGGATTCATTGACTCACAATAAATTGCACTCTGTCATGCCGACCATAGCAATGTGGTCACCTCTCAATATACGTGCGTTAGATGTCAAGCTAACACGCCTCCGTATAGGACATACACGCTGTACTCACAAACATTTGCTATTTGGCGAAAGGGCACCTATGTGCCAGACCTGTCGCGTTGATCTGGGTATTAAGCACATTTTGGTTGAATGCCCTATGTACCATTCCTATCGTGTCAGAATTTTCAATAAATCATCCGTAAGTCTAATTGACTTGGTGGGTGAAAAATACCATCCAAATATTTTTAAATTTTTAAAAGCGATTAACCTTTTTACTTGTATCTAGCTGCTTTTCAACTTTTAAATCTCTTTTAGAGCTTATTTTTGGAATTGTTTTATTAACTCATAAATTTAATTGTTTCAAAAATTGGTCTTCTATGATTGAGAAATTTTAAAATTTTATTGACTGATTTTCACACCTCGTGTATCTCTTCCAATTTTCTCAATTCGTATTATTTTATAATTCATCAGGTGGGTTCATAGTAATGTATTCTTAATTTAAACCATATGACTGGCGCAGTATGGCCTCGAAGGGCTCTTGTGCCAATAAACCTTACCTATCTACCTACCTACCTGTTCATTTACCGATTCTTCCTCGACCTTTGGTTCAAAGTACAATTTTACAAATTTTTACAAACGGAAGCGTTTGACATTTTTAGGTTTAGCCTTTTCTCCATACTTCCACTGTTAATCACCCGCACAAAATGCCCATTTATATTTAGAATATAAACGTGACGATTAGGTGCATGGGTTTTGTAATAGTTCATAAGGGTCATGGTCTCACGGCATTCGGAACATTTCAAACGAGCCTTTGAATGACGATTTAAAAAACTGTAAAATGACGAGTGAGACTGAGTTTCTTTCACTCTAGGTCGTGGTATTGTTTTTTCACAGCAAGATTTTATACCTTTTTTGCGACGTTTACAACGTGCAAATTTCACTTTATTATTAAAAAAAGCATACATTTCAACATGATGAGATTTTCCCCTTGCACATCTTAAAATCCGAAATTTTTATTTATATATCCATTCAAACCATTTTTATTATAAATTCAATCGAAGCGCGTGAAACGGGACATATTTCCTATCAATTCATAAATTTTCCTAAATAATTTAATAATTGGTTTTGTAGAAAGGTAATGAAAGAGTGTCTTAAAAGCGAGCCCCAAAGTATTAGTAAGGATCTTTTATTTATTTTGAATTATAATTTATATTTTGAATTATAATTTATTTTATATATTATATTATATTTATATTATATATTAAAGATAAATATGGATAATTTTTTTAAAAAACAATTCCAAAACAGATGTCCGAATATTTTACACCGGTGTAAATGCTCATGCATCCAGTTTCAGTTTTTGATGCTCAAATAATCAAACCGGTGTAAATGATTCAACAAAGATTTCTAGAAAAATAGAGGGGTAAAACTCACAACTAAACCATTGTTTGCTTTTACCCTCCTACAACTATTCGTAAATGAATAAATTAAAACATTGTACAAAGAAAACAATAGTTCATTCAAAAATAAAAATAAAAATATTTTTTTCAAAAATTAACAAATGCGTTTAATTTTCAAATCAATCTAAATTTATTTCTTGCGACATCCTTTCCACAGCATATTGAAACTTTAGTAAAGGTTCCATATTTTCGAGATCAAACGGGTTCTTTTTAAACGAGTCCAACTCCCGAACAAGACTTTTCCACGTCTCGTCGTCATGTGGATCATAAGCATTTTTCAACTTTTGCACCACCATTTTTGCAAAATTCTGTAACTTTTCCAAATGTGGTCTGTATTTCTCCTCGTCAAAAGGTGCAAGAGTTGAAAGATTGACATTACCGGCAACACTTTCCAGTTTCGTCATCATGGTATCGATATGCGAGGCATCCAGGTTATGTTCCATCACTTCCATATCGGCTTGCAACTCGTCAAATTGTAAATTAATTTTTGAATCTTTTTCTTCTTCAGTGAGACCTGTACTGTAACGATAAAAGAGACGATAAAACTCTGAATACAACTGTAAAATCTTTTGACCGTCCACTGGCACGCTTTCCATTTCCGAGGAAGACATTCTTTTTAAACATGAAAAGGAAATTTCTTAGAATCAATGAGAATATAAATTTTTGACGAAACGAATCCTTTTTATACAAGTTTTTCTTCAAAAAAAAATTCCAACCACTGGGGATAAATTTTTGAACAATGTAGTCAACAATAATCTAATAATTTATAATAATAAATTATTAATTATATATATATATGTGGTAAATTAATTCCACGAGAGGGCGCTCAGCACTTCTTCCGGTGTTAACCAGCAGTCAGAGGGAGAGAAAGTTCCCGACACCAAAGAATTCGGACCGTTCCGCTACCGTAGACCGAGAAAGGGTCACGACCGGAAACCGTGGAGACGATCCTCTTCAAAGGGCCAAAACTAGAATTCTTGTGTAGAAGAATTCATCGGCAAATGCTCAAGGTGCCACGCGAAGGTGGAAAAGAGCAACCAAATATCTACTGTTCATCTCCATGCCATTGCAATCAATTCTTCATCAGCAAAACTTCATTGTAAAAATAATCCTTTATTTAACCATTCAGTAAACCAATAGTAATCTAAACCAGTGGACTGATGAATTAAAACCCAT
>JAPMOQ010030944.1:0-11607 GCA_026543055.1 Argiope trifasciata
ACTTTTCCTTTTTTACACTTCGGTTGTCATTCAGTTTTCATTTTTTTAATTTCTGTTGTTGTATTTTTATTCGTTTGTACATTACTTAGCATATTTATAAAATATTTATAAGTATAGATTAAGAAGTCAGTGTAATGTTTCTTTCCAGTTTAAATGACCCCAAGTTAATAAAACATGCAAATTCATGTTGAAATATTTTAAAAATTTGAAAAACAAATTTCTGCAATGTTTTATGATTTCTCCAAAATAACTCTTAAATTAAAATTTTTTAAAAATAAGTTTTTAATTTATTAGTTATTTTAAATTTGATTTTAATTTATTATAATATTTTGCCTCTTATAATGCACTTGCATATCAAACAAATTAAGGTCTAAAAAAGACTCTGATTCTCGTTTTTTTTTTTTTTTTTTTTTTTTTTTGAATCTCTAAAAGTAAATGTGATTGTACAGTTGATTATTATATCTACATTATTCTGTTTACTTATAGAATTATTTATTCAATATGCATTATTATGTCTAATTAAAGAATTAATTAAAGTTCAGTTCATGAGGTGTAGCATTTATTTTTAACGAGAAATATTTGAATTTCATTGACGCGAGTGTATTTCTGAATTCTACTTATTTAAGAAGTTTTCAATTACTGAGGATCTCAAGAAGTTAAAAGAATAAAATTTCATATTCCTTCGATTTGTTTCCTTCAATTTCAGAGAGAACTTCTCAAATCTTGTTAAAACAATTAAATTGAGAAGGTAACTTTTTTCGAAATAAGTTAAATACTAAATTTGTTTATGTGCCTCATTCTGTGTCAATGCTTCAAAAGATATATTTGTAAGAATATGAAACTGAAAGTGGAATATATAAAAACCGGTATTATAATTGCTTATTACTTATTTATGATTATTCATTTAGAATTAATTGCTTATTACTTTGTTATATCTACTTACTTATTACTTATTATTTATCATAGCCTTATAAGAATTGTATTTCGAAAACTGAAAGTTCGAAATATTCTGAGTTACGATAATGATTCGGTGCAAGAAACCTCTTTGGGGGTATAGAAGATGACGTTGTAATGCACAAAAAGTCTGAATTTTACTACTAAAATAAGTTAATCTAAACTTCACACAACAACAACAAAATTTTATATTTAACATTAAGCGTTTGGTTAATATTAACATTTAGTTTGTTAAGTTAGTCTTATATGTTTGTTCTCTGATACATTTTAATTCTAAAATGTAATAGGATCTTATTTATTAATTCAGGGATTTAATTTTCTTTTCATCTATATTTATTTTATTATTCCTTTTCACCAATGAGAGCTCTTTACCATCCAACGAGCTCATAATTTCTAAAACGATAGGACCTGGTCAGTAGGCATTCCAAGAACTTCAGCAATTCTTGAACATCGCCAAATAAATCGGTCTTAGTTTTGGGAGGAATTTGCGAAAGCTGCAAAACATCTTTTGCTTTTGTGAATGAAAGTGTTGAAATCAAAAAGTATACCAGCGGGACATTCTATAAGCTGTTTTACTTTAGTGAGTCAAAGTACACACCGGCAATATAAAGTGGACATTTAAACAAGACTCCGTACCATTTCATAAGGCCAAAAAGTCTCAAGAATGGTGCAAAGGCGTATCATCTAGTAAGTGGGCACAGAACTCGCCGAATCTCAATCCCATGGCTTACAGTGAATGGTCCATCTTAGAGTCTAAAGGCTTTCACTGAACCACACTATAGTTTAGACTCTCTAAAGCAATAGCTTCGGTGGGTATTTGATAGATTAAAGGTAAAAGACTTATGGTCCATTGATGAAAATTTCAATAAGGATTTAAATATTCGTGTCGTTGCAAAAAGAAGGTACTTTGAAACCTATTCAATGTTTTTATTAGTTAAAATTTACTATTATTAATATTTGTTATATTTTGTTAATTTGCATAGTTATAAAAAGATTTTAAATTGTTTAGAGAATTTAATTATTGAGTTTCATTGAATTTATTGAATTCAAAAATTGAATTTTTGTACCGCACTATGTACAAAGTAAAACTTATTAAAACATGAAAGCTCTGCCATTATTTTTTAGAGATCAAATTCCATAAACTAAGTTCAAACTATGATTGAGGTACATTCTATAATAAACTTAGAATTTATAATAATCCCTAACATCCTAAATATCATGAATTTCTTTTTCAGAAATTATATATATAAGTACTTTCTTCAGTAGTATCAACATCTGAAAGCTGTAGCTATCAATACAAATCAAATAACCTTATCACCCATAAGTTATTCTATATATTCAACCGGTAGACGGTTTTATTACCAGTATGTTTTGAAATCTGCCTGAAAAATACTTCAGTGACGTCGATACCGATGCATCGATATCAGCATCCCAATCGGATTTTCTGAATAATCCGGTCGCTTAGCCATAAACACCTCACCCGTCCGCCAGCCATTAATCCCTACTGCAATCAGATCTCGGCACACCTTATAAGTTCCGGCCGAAGGTGGCCATAATCTGATAGAAGGCAACGTTTCTCGCACTTTGTTCGACGCTTCCACACATTGGGATCCTTATCTTCAGGATATTAAATAATGTTATCTGATCAGCACAGCTGCCCCACATTGGACCGTAAAATCCTAATGAGTCATTTCAAACACTGCATATTATCTTTGGCACCGTGAATATGGAATAGACTTCGTAACTTGTTTTGCTCGGGAAAAGTTAAAGGTATTTTTAATCGATGAAAAATTTGAAAATAATCTAGGAAGAAGATATACTTACTAAGGAACTGTTTTGACTCAAGCAGAGATACTGATTGAGTTTTGAAAAATGATTGTGAATCAGTGAATGAGTTGTTTTTCTCGGGAAAATTAAAGCAATTTTTTCAATCGATTAAAATCTGAAAATATTCTCTGAAAAAGATTTACTCACTAATAAACCCTTTTGATTCCTGTAAATTTTGCTTTGTAAATCGAAGATACTGATTAAATTTGGTAAAATAATTGCAAATCAGTAAATGAATTGTTTTCACAGTGATTTTTTTTGCTTAGAAAATTGAAAACTATTTTTAATGAATGAAAATTTGAAAATAACCTCTGAAATAGATATGCCTTGTACAGTAACAGTTTTGATTTATGTCCAGGTTACTTAGTGAGATTCGAAAAAAACTGCAATTCAGTCAATAAATTGTTTTGCTTGGAAAAGTTGATATTATTTTCAATTGATGAAAATTTAAAAATAATCTCTAAAAAGGATATGACTTGCTAAAAAACCATTTTGATTCATACCATGGTTTAAATCGGTAATTCTGACTCAGTTTTGAAAACAATATTTGTAAATCAATCAACGAGTTGTTTTGCTCTAAAAAGTTTAAATTCTTTGATTGAAATCAATGAACATTAAAGATTATTTTTGAAGAAAAAATCCGTGCTCAGAAACTATTTAATTCGTTAATAAGTTTAAATATGAGATTCAAAATGAGTTTTAAAAAATTGTAAATCATTCTAAGAATTGTGCTGTAGGAAAATTTAAAGCTATTTTTCAATCGATGAAGATGTGAAAATAGTCTCTGAAGAAAAAATGTATGCCCATAAACCATTTTGATTCGGGAAATAGTTTAAATCGGATATACTCCAGAATAAATCAAAATGGTTTCAAACGATTTGTAAAATAATTGTAAATCAACCAATGAATTATTTTGTTTGGGATCAGTTGAAGATATTTTTAATGGATGGAAATTTGAAAATTCCTGAAGAAAAAATGCATACTAAGGAGCCCTTTTATTTCATATAGAGGTTTAAATTGAAGGTACTGATTAAGTTTTGATTAAAAAATTGTAATCAGGGAATTTTAACAATAAATTGTTTTGCCCAGTAAATTTAAAATTATTTTTCAAACAATGAAAATTTGAAAGTTATCTCTGAAAAAGAAATTCTTACTAAGGAGCCATTTTGTTTGAGTTTAAAAAATAAATGCCAATCAGTGAATAAATTGCTATGGCAACGAATCATTTCACCCGGAAAATGCGAAACTATTTTTCAACCCATGAAAATTTGAATTTTATATCTGAAGAATAAATACTTGCTTAGGAATTTTGACGATTTTGATTCAAATCAGGGATAGTAACTGAGTTTTAACAAATCACAAATAAGTTAAGGAATTATTTTATTCAAGACAATTAAATCCATTTTTTAAGCAATGGAAATTTGAAAGTTATCTCTGATGAAAACTTCTTACTAAGGTCCCATTTTGATTCATGCAATGATTTAAGTAATAGATACTGATTGAGTTTTGAAAAAGAATTGAAAATGCATGAATGGGATAATTTTCTCGAAAATATTGAAGCTAATTTTAAATCGCTGAAAATTTTAAAGTTACGACTTAAGAATAAATACTAGGTCTTGAACGTTTGATTAAGGCTATATTTTAAATCAAAGATGATGCGTTCTGAAAAAGAACATATAAATCAGCTCTTCATATTTGGTAATACGTTTTTGCGAAATATCTAGGGTTTGAGAACTTTTAAAAAAATCTCTTCATAAAACAATAGCAACATTGTTTTACAATAAGAAGAATATTACGAAGTTTATTTTCAATCATAAAACATGCACGAATCATTTCTAACTTTGCATATTATCTTTATTCTATGAATGTAGAGCTATACGCGTTTTGTTCAAAAATGTTGAAACTCTTGATTTAATCAATAGAATTTCGGTAATGAGAATTATCCAATTACCATTTGGTTTGTTGTTTTCCTATCCAATTAGAAGTGTGCATCATAGCATGAAAACTTTATAAATAATATTTTCATGTATTATTGAATATTTATTTTCGAAAATAGATAGGGTTTAGAGAGAGTGAAAATAACTCTTCCTCATAGTATCAATGGTATTTTTACTTTCTTATATACTAGGTATACTTAAACAAATTATTGTAATCGATAAAAAAATCTTCGGGAGAATTTTCCGAATCTCCGCGTTTTGGAATTCTTTGAGTCCAAAAAATATTTTTTGTTGCTATTGAAAACTCGAAAACTCATAACAGCTTTGAGTTAAATGAAATTAGGAATATAAATTTACTATGAAATTTGTAAATTTCTGTCAAATCAATTTCGTCTGCCAATTTTTGAACGAAATTAATTCTCCTGAAATCTGCATGCTTGTCGCTGCTAGAATTGATGAGGACACGGGAATCATAAATGAAATGAAGCTATATAACGGAAATTTGGGAAACAGATTTTACATTCAGAGTGCAGATTTATATCGGACCATTAAAAAAATATGAGAATCATGTCTGCGTGTCTATACTTCCTCATACATGTAAGCTAGATAATTAAAAACATAATGACTTGGATAAATAAAACTCGGTACACAGTTTTTCTGCGTATGAAGTATAGAGCCTTATTAAATTTTGCTAATACTTCAGAGGGATAAAAGTCTGTCTTCCAATTCAATCTCATGCTTCAATAATGCAAAAAAGTACAAAACATCTTTATATTTCTAAATATTTTTTTGTGTGTGTGAGAGGCACTTTTTTTTTCTGTATAAGGTGTTTTTGTCAAAGGCACAATTTTTCTGAGACGAAGACTCAGAATGTTAAAAATTCTGCAATCGGGGATTCACGACTTTCCCATGATTAAAAGATTTATTGGGGGATGATGTCAACCTTTAGTAGAGAGTAGGAGAAAAAACTTAAGCTATACCATTCTGATAAGTTACAATAACGAATATATGCTGTTAATAAGAAGTTTATTTAAAAAAATATGTATAGGAAAAAGGGCTTTTTTTAGACATTCAAGATACACACGAATTGCAATCAGGGTAATTAAGTCATCAAATTATTCAGTACACATTGGAAAACTAATAAATTTATTCAAAAAAAAAATTCTGTATCTATAATATCATTTATATTTACTGCTTTCAAGAGTATAATTTACTATCATTCTTTTCACTATTGCTCTTTATTTACAAATAAACAAATTAATTTTAATTCCTAAGCTTAAGAAACTAAAAAAATGAATCACCAATTTTGCTACATTCCGAAAATTTTGCATTTCTTTTCAATTCAAGTATAAATTGATGATTTTACACGCACAATGAAAAAAAGGTTTCAAATATAAATAATAAAGAAACAAATTTAAAATAAATATTTTTTATAAAGTTAAGAATTCATATTCTAAAATAATTGAAGTTTAAAACATTTTTTAATAATGTTTTGTATTTCTATTTCCTTCAGAATTTCCGATTGCATAATTGTCTTTAAATTACCGATACTCTTTTATTTTTGATTACAAATTACATTTAAAAAAATTAGAATCATCATAAAAGATCTTATGAATCTTTAATGATGATTCATAAGATCTTTCAGGATGTTTTAAATATCCTCGTTATTTACGTCATTTTTTAAATTACGTCAATGCATCTACTAAACTGTGCTTTCATTTGCTTAAATCCCAAAAGATGGCAGCACCAGCAGCTTGAAACAGTCCTACTAAAAAAAGTCCTTGAAATATTGTTTAAGTTCAATAAAATAATAATAATAATAATCGTAGAAAATTGAAATTCCGAAAAATAGCATACAAATTCTGTCATATTTTACCATAATGAATTTCTGGTTGCACTGAATTAAATTACCATTTTACATATATATATCTGATAATTTTTTAAAATTGGCGAAAAAGTGACTGTTGTGATACAGCTGTGATTAATGAATTAAAAATGGCTTCTTATAATTTTTGAATAAGTTTCAAGAACGATAATTTAGGGAAATTCCTGAATAACATTCAATTAATATCTCCATATAAGAGGATTTTAAGACTGCTAAGAACATAGCCTTATTTGAAAAATAAGGCAAATTTAGAGGGTGTAGGTCCTGACTTTTTCTTGCATGCTGTCAAATAAAAGTTATTCTTCTCCTTCATAATATTTCGTACCTCTGCCAACGTTGTCAATTATATCAATAATCAGATATTTATTTTCAGAATCTCGAATATGCCAATTTCCGTGCTTCTTGAAATAATAAAGATAACAAGTGAATGTGTATTATTAATATCCTGCTATTAGGAAATAATAGGAATGGCACGATTTTTAATGAATTTTTGGTTAAAAAGTCAATGGTATAGATTAAAACACAAGAACACAAAAAACGATTATGCATTTTAGATACTTGTTTTCTGATAGAATAAAATTGAAATTTTACTCAAAGTTACAGTTGTATGATAATATCATTTAACAATTTTAATTTCATTTGCTTATTTAAAACATTGTTTTTCTGAGCCCTACTCTTTTACAATTTACTTTTGAAGTCTAAATTTTTAAATAAAAAGAATCAGTGTGTTTATGCTTTATTTAAATAAAAATAATTTTCTATTTACTTCTTTTTTCACAGCATTTTTTTTTTCTGAATTATGTGAGTTATGTTATTTTCAAAGAGAACCAAAATCTGTGTCGACAAATTCTTATCATAAATTGTATAAGTTCAAAATTTGGTGAATAAGAATTGCTGAAGAATTTCATGACTGTTTCATCAAATGATATTAAATTTATACATACATATATATATTGCTTTTTCACTGTCTGTACCTATTAGATACTAATTGGCATTGAATTTGGCAATAATATTTTTACTGGCGGATAACGTTTTCATTACATAATTAAGTTCAATAAAAATCAGTCAATAACTAAATATCTGAAAATATCAAAGCATTACATTAATATCGAGAGAATACAAAAAAAATTTTAAGTTCTGACACATTATAAAATAAATAAAAACTAGATTTAAAAAAGTATAATAACCGACATCAAAGGATTCAGGTTAAATAGCTCTGTAAAAATAAATTTTCCTTGCATTCACTACTGTCAGTTAAGTTCCTTCTTAATTACAACTTACTATATTCTAGCCATAAATGTGACTTAATCGCTTTGTTAAGTGATTAAAGAATGTTTTAGAAATGGCGAGCGTTTAAACTTAATCCTTAACAGTTATTGGAAATGTTTTGCTTGTTTTAAAATGTATAAAATCATAACAAACCTTAACTTGTCTACTTTATAAAAAATTATAATATAATAAAATGTTTTTATTTCAAGAATGAAATTTTCGTACTTAATATGGTACTTTTGGTATGCATTTTGAAGAAATCCCATTGAGATGGAATAATAATTTTAAAAAATAAACCACTATCTTCTTTTTGTAATAACATAATATTTCTGTCTCTTCCTACACAAATTAAAGCGAAAGAAAAGCGCAATCAGTAATAACATCAGTTTTTTTAATAACACCAGAACATCGCGCGACTTTATACAGAGTAATATGAAATGAATCTAGCTATAACAAACGGCTATAACTATTTAATAAATAAGAATTTATTGATAAAATTATTACAGAATGTAGAAGAAGCCTCAAAATTTGGTATACGTGTGTTTTAGATGTTCTATGCGGCTTTCCTTGGTCACACGGACAATATCTAGGCTGTAGTCCATTTCACACCCTGTTGTATGTCTGCAGTCACCGACGTATGCTCATTACAAAACCGTATTTTGAGTTCTTCAGTTGTTTTGAGCAGGGGAACATATACTCCCTGTCTTTTATATAACCTCATAGATAAAAATCGCAAGGTGTCAAGTGCGGACTCTCCATTTTCAGTAATGAGACGCTGGTAATGAACAGTTTTCTTGTTGCAAAGTTGTAACTTGTGCGTGCGTAGGCTTCAGCATTGAAACTGCGCTGTCCGTAAAGAAAATTCGAAGTTCCGTTTACATTCTGTGTTAATCGTATTCATAAATTCTTTTTCAATAGATAATTATAGCCGTTTATAATGGCTATATTCCTTTTGTATTACACTATATTATAAAGCTTAATATTCGCATTAAGGTCGAGTGTAATATACGAAACTTGTTGCAAATGTACGGCTATGTACTTTTATAAAATTATTCACATTTAAATCAATGTCTGCATGTAACACACCTGGAGAATTTGTGCTACAGTAATAACTCTATAGCTTCTGAAGTATATTAGAT
The DNA here is from genome assembly GCA_026543055.1 of Argiope trifasciata. Taxonomy (NCBI): domain Eukaryota; kingdom Metazoa; phylum Arthropoda; class Arachnida; order Araneae; family Araneidae; genus Argiope; species Argiope trifasciata. The sequence goes on from JAPMOQ010030944.1 coordinate 9,012, forward strand.
ATCTGGCATATTACAGATTTAGACTCATTAAATAATACATGATTTTGCTCACACTAAATTAAATTCTTAGCTATTGCATAATTGGAAGTATTGAATATATATGTGGATATATATTCAATATTTGAGAGAGTATATGTATTTTCTAACATAAATTCACTTTCTGTCCAAATCTTGTTCACGACTGATATCGATTGTTTTTCTCGTAACAAAAGTTATGATATGACCTGTATCATAATCAAAATAATTTGAAGTATCTAATACTGCTCAAATTGTAAATGATTGCTTACAGAAATAATTTCTACTACTATAATATCAACTTCTGTCTATAACAGATCCAAACCTTTTGTATGTGAAGTTTTTGCAGCGTATCTATACGAAAACAGAATCTAATTAATAATAAATTTCAGCTTTTTATCTTGTTTTGACATTGTTCATTATTGTTGAGTAACTTAGGGAGTTTGGAATTATAAATGTGTTTTACATTTGTGTAGTACCTAAGAGACCTTTATAAATGAAATAGTATATTATATACGAGGACTGTAAATAAATATTTCAGTTTTTATTTAATGAAATCAGAGCCTTATCCGTAAATATATGTTTTTCCCCTCTAAAAATAAAAAAAAATTAGGAATTAAATTTCGCTTTAAAAAAATTAAATTCTTTATATGCTTGTACTTTTTAAAAGGAATTCATACTTTTATTCTTGCTATTACTGATAGAAATGGTACAATATTTTATGACATAATCCAATATTTACCAATTTTTTGATAGTTTGTATTATTTAATTATAAATATAAGAGTGTGTATTTTCAAAAAAAAGGTTTTCATAACAGCCTCCATGATTTATACCAACCAATTATTACGATATTATCAAGGTTTTGTCCATCATTTAAAATATCAAACAACATCGGGTTAAAAGTCATACAATATCTAGTGCTAATAAGGTAATAACTTCAGATCAAACTTTACAAAACTTTAAATGTGTGCCTATGTATTTCCAAAAACAAATAAATATAAAAACAAAATCCGACCCTACCAGATGTTGGCTATTTATCTGGCAATATAATTATATTGTACAAAATTTTAAGACATTACAAGTATTAGAGTGTCCCAAAAGCTTATTTCTCATAGCGCTATGAATAACCTTATCAGCATCTGTTTGTAAAAACATGTCTTATATATTAACGGTATGTGGCATCGGTTTCAGTCGTCCCAGAACTCTATTACACCCCAAAAAAGCTTTTTTGTCCATTTGGTGAGATTGGAAGGACAATTTTCTACGAGCTCCTTCATCAAGGTGAAACAATAAATTCTACAAAATGTTGTCATCAACTGGATCGACAGAAAACTGCCAAGCAAATAAATAAGCAGTCAGAATTAATAACCGATAAGGCGTTTTTAATCATGACAACATGAAACCGCATATTGCATTAATCGTAAAAGAGAAGCTCTTACAGTGGGATTGGAATGTTTTACCGCATCCTGCATACTCTCCAGATATCTTTCCATCTGATTACCACTTCTTTCGGCCATTTAAAAATTATCTTTTTAATAAGCAATTTAAATTCATTAGCGAAAGAAAAGTGCACCTCGAGGATTATTTCTTGTCTAAAGCACGATTTTGGAAAAGAAAAATGAATCTTTCCTGAGGGATGGGAGGAGGTAATAAGATCAAAAGAGTAAATATGAAACAAAATAAATATCTTAACACATTGTAAGCGGGTCATGTGCTAATACGGGTTAGTGTAGCCACATGGTTTGTTCGTGGGTACAAAAATAACGGTATATACAGGAAAACGAAGCCGAATGTACTTATTATTTAATTTTTATTAAATAAATTATTCAATTTTTTAACCAACGTTTCGTATTTATATATTTGTCAATATATTTCAATATAAAATACAAAAAATTGGTTAAAAATTAAATAAATTTCGATCTATTGAGATTTAACTGAATAACTAAATTTACGCGCAAAACGCCCGCTCCCGGTACAATTCAGCTGCAAAATGTACCCTCAAAGAATGTGTTAAACAGTAAATATTGTATATGTCTTGTGTTGTGACTTATAGTGGTTTACAAGCCCCCAGACAGTTATCTGTCAGCGATTAAAGCAAAGTGACGGTCTCTTAATTCAGTAACGCCAACTAAAGCCAAGAGTACGATTTAGCTACATGTATTACATTCTCTTGTCCAATCCCTTTTTACAAGGAGGTATATTCACGCACTTTACAGATAGAACACAGAAGAAAAACAACCATGCCCGATGCAAGACGCCTAGATCTCGGGGACAACCTGCTACCCCTATGCCAGGATACCGGCAAGTATTATGTGTTCATTTCATAATAAAAAGAGTTAAAAAACTTATGGAACATTCTAATATTATAGGTTATTTTGATGTACTTAGTCCATATATGCATGTTTGTGTACATTATAAAATAAAATCACATGAAAACAAAATCTGGTCCATAACATAATGCTATGCAAATAAATAAATTTAATAGGAACCTTTGTCAAACTCAGTTACTTTTCAGTTCAGATTCGAGTTACATGAGGGAAAAAAAATAAAAGAAACATTTTTATGGTGAAAAACTTCTGG
>JAPMOQ010030957.1:0-20875 GCA_026543055.1 Argiope trifasciata
AGAATTGTAAAAGAAAATAAAGTAAATTGGTTCTATCTACAGAAAACGGCAAGAACCATTTCGATTTCAAACTATTGGATGGATATAAATTGTCAAGCAAATATATACCCATCAAATACGTATACAACATATACTGACTGACAGAGAAATGTATGCATTGTAAATCTTAAATAAGGAGGTAGATGTATTAATTGTTCATAAATGGATGAAACTGTTTTGGAATTCAAAAGGAATTATAGCTTTTTCTGTAAAATGTATCGAATAATTTAATGAAAAGTTATTATCACAACCCAAATGCTATCTTAGAATTATATGCTATATTATCATTAATGCTAAGAAGGAAAGAAATAACTGCAAATTTGAGTGACCTAATAGATAATTCCTTTCAGTTCCTGATGCATAATTAAGGCACTAGTGCCATTTTTAACATTAAGTTTTAAATTTTATATCCATTTTATTATTGATATATGATTTACTTTTGCATAACTTCTTGAATTGCAACATTATTCTGCACATTTAATTCTCATGCGTTCGTTATCTTTTATCTTTTTTTTCTTTTGATTTAGACACTGTTTCTTTATTTAAAGTTTACTTTGATTTTTCACTTCATTTTTTTAATGTCTATAGTAACATTTTCTCTTTTATTTCCATATTAATTTGAGTATACTCATATAATGAACTTACCTTGTTACAGCATGAATATGGTAGTCATTATCCTTTATTTGATTTCATTTGCATCTTAACTTAGGTATATCTTTTATAGAAAAAGATATATTGTTTGAACTGTTCAAATCTAGGGAAAATTTCTAAATGGCTATCCATTTTAAATGGGTTCGAGGAAGAAAAGGTGAAGAATAAAAATTTTTATTTTCCTACAACTCTCAAATTTTCATTATTATCAGCCGAAAGATTGCCTTAAAATAGTGAAGAATTCAGGGAATGAAATTTTTGATGTCTTCTTTTTATTAGAAGTCACGAATTGATGACTTACTCATTAAATAAAAAACTGCAATGTACTCTTTAGATTTATAATCCTTACTTCACCAAAAGTTGGTTGATTTCTTGATGCTATGGCTTGGCATTAAAAAGCCGTGTGAAGACTCAGTCCCAAACGTGACCCATCGTCCATATCTATACTTATAATAAAGCTCAATGTGTGTGTGTGTGTGTGTGTGTGTTGGCGCTCTACAGGCCAGACTGTTGGACCTACAGTTACCAAATTTGGTACATGTATACCTTGGAGGTCCGGAATGTGCACCTCGGAGCCCTTTTTTCGAATTTTTAATTAGAATTTGAATTAATTAAAATTTAAGCGAAATTTTGACGTTTTTCCACTTTAACTTCCGAAAATATTATTGCACAAGCATGATTTTTATATCAATTTAAAGATAAAAAAATTACCTTTCTAACGGTATCAGTGTTTTTAATTTATAACGAAAGCCTCTATTTTTAACGAATTTTTAAAGAAATATTTTAACCATGTTTTTATCACGTGACTGGATAAAATAAAATAAATATAAAATGTGATATTTTCTTTAAAAAATAAATGCAAAACAAATGTTTCTACAATCGTTTGCAATATCTATATCATTAACTCAATAAATCTTCTTTATTTACGGTAAACCTGATTTAATTTAGACAGGATATGCATTGAAATCCGAACTTAATGGCATATTTATGTAATCGTTTGCAATATTTGTATCATTAATTTAATACTTTTTTCCCTTTCTCGCTTTCTTTAAAAAAAAACATATTTAATATTTTGGCAACATCATGGAATTTTTTTTTTAATATTTTGGAAGCATAACCGATGGTTCAAAGTGACTGATTTATAAAATTAAAGAATATTATTAGGAAAAGGTGAACTTTTAGAAATTTCCGTCCATCATCTTAAAGAAAATATTTATTTCAGGACAATACATGCCCGGAATTACTTCAAGGCTAATGAATATGTGATTTAATTGAAAATTTTAGAACGAATTACTCATGGCGAACCAGCTGGTCGCCAAAGGCGGCTAGTGTGTAATAAACCAAGATGCGAAAAAAACGTACCTTTGCTTACTAGAAAAAAATATTTTTATTAATGTTGATCGTAATCGGGACCATTAATTAGGCTCCAAATCGCTACAGTTTTGCTATCCGGTTGTTTAAAATCTCTGATATCTTAAATAAAAGCAAGAAGCATAATTATTTTCGGGGCAGAAAAAAATATAAATGATATTTTGTGCATTAATTTATATGACTTTATCATTTGAAAATAGTTAAAGTTCAGTATACATCCCATATTAATGATAATTTAGGTTTAAAAGGCACAAAGCTCGTTCTTCGGCCAGCTAAATCGCCACTTGATTAATGCTTAGATTATGAGATCTGTCCTGAAAAAACAGAGTCATTTTTAAACGGAATGCGTTAAACGCAGGATTCATAGATTAAGAATATTTCTAACTAAGATGCAAAGAGTTGGTTCAAAATGTTTTAGACTTCAGATGAAGGTACGGCATTGTCTAAAAGTTCATGACTTATTCATTGATTGTTAAAGAAACCTTTCTATGTATAAAACATGAGATGTCAGATAATCATTAGTTTTAGATTTCTGAAGTTTTATCACCAATAGTTTGTGTTGAGTCCTTGTTTGAGAATTTTACATAATCGGAATAAATAAAACATGTTGCCACCCATATAAACATTCACTATAAATTAAACTGCTTATTTGCCGTCTTATATAACGAATACTGTTGTACCAACCAGTAGCCTATCTAGACCGCAAGCAGGGCATTTGGGCAAATTTTCACCAAAAATCCCTCGAAGCCTTGATCTGAACATTTATTCTAAGTACAACTTGTAATTAATATAAATATATTATCGATGCTTTAATATTTCTTTTTTTCGTAGTTAAAAGTCGTAAATAATGAAATTGTATTTTTGATTATGAAAGGGATGAACTGTACATAAAACAGGCAGAAGCAATATCTCCAATATCGTTTGAGTTTATATTGTGATCATTTTTGAAATAATGTTTATTATTTGCACTTTTCTTTGATATCTTCATGGATTGGTAGTTAAATTATTTCCTGTTCTGATCGTCTACCTTTTAAACAGCCTAATACTACACCTAACCGTATTTAAAAATTGCAATCAAAATTTAAATTACTTTTTTGATATTGTAAAGTGTCATAATGATTTAATACAAAATTTATCTCATTTAGGTTGTATTTACTGGATTTTTTTCAAAAAAAAAATACAGTAATAAAGTAATTTTATAAAACATCCAAAAGATGAAGCAAATACAACAAATAATTTCTCATTTTATTCTGCTATTAAGACAAAAATGGATTAATTAATTAGCAAATAATTTTAAACATTTTTTATGTATTCCGTACCATCAAATAAAAAAGAAAATATGCTCATAATTGAATGCGTCAGAAACATTTGACTAATCCAGAAATAAAGTTAAAAAAATGGAAAAAAGAAGGGACAGATAAGTAAACAAAATTATTATGCTATAAAGACAAAAACTAATAAATTATTTTTTAGTTTACCTAGGACTTCTGTGTAAAAATCAAAACATACTTAAAACTAAATGTGTCCAAAGTAATTGATTAAAATAAAAGATTAAGATATTTTAGACAGAAAAACGAAAATAAGATTTAAGATATCGCCTTACATAATATTAGTCACAAACTATTCCTTAAGAATGATTAATTTATTTCATGCATTTATGCATTATTGCTGAATGAACGTACTTTACAATTTGTTTTTTACCAAACGACAATTTTAGCACAAAGAAGAAATAAATCAAATTCCTTCCAAAGGAAAGAAGGAATCGAGATAACTCCACGATTCCTTCAGTAAGACCAGAAAAAAACCATTATCACTAAAAGAAATTTCTCAATGGAATCTTACGTGATGTGGATGATAAAAATTCTATAAATCATCCACTTTTTCTATATCTGACAGCAGATTCGTTTTATTCGTGATTTTTCCATCAAAGAAGGAAATATATTTTTTCGTTTCCGCATTTCTATTTCTCAATCCTGTTATCCTACTTAAATTTCAGTTCTCATATGTCCGTTCCTACAGTAACAAATATCTTAATATTTGACAAATGGTGATAAATGATTAAGAATCATCTCCATTTTATGTATGAAATTATTTTTTTCTAAAATAACCTATTTTAATCATCAATTATTTATTAGACACTCTAGTAATAACCCATCTAGAAAGGTTTCATTTTTGTAGTAAACTTCGAGATTCCTAAATATGATTATGGTGACATCTTAATAAGCCAGTAACTGCCATTAAACATCGGTGGTCACTTTTGTATAGTGGATAAGTTACTTGGCTGCAAATCGAAATATCACGAGTTCTATCCTTGGCGGAATCCAACCTACGCATTGGCTCAATCCAGATAACACCTACGCCAAAACGATTAAATTCATAATATATAATCGTTGCAATTAAAATAATCATACTAACTTTTTTCGTGTAGTTTTTAATATTTACCACCTAGTCTTTATAATAGACCTTTAATCTGTTTTCAGTACTTGATATTTAAGCGCTTCCTTTTATATTTTAATTTGTCTCGTTTCTCATTTTCTCCGTTAAGGGTAAGTAGGCTCTATGTTTTCATCTATACTGCGCATTGCCATTTTTATACACTCAGTATTCCTGCTTATAATATGCAGTTTATCATTATTTTTCTTTTTATCATTGTTGTCAATCGTATACGGAATCATATTATTTGACAAAATAAATTTTTCTGCGACTGATTATAGGGTAATTCTTTCTCTTTTTCATTATATTTTTAGCTCTATCACTATTATCACTATCGCATTATCTTTTAGATGAAGGGCACCAACGAAATTGTAAAATTTATTTCTCCTTTCATTAAGTATGATTGATTGAGTATTTAAAATGAGTACTTTATTCATTAGATATGCTGGCCCACATTTTTTTCGAGGACATGAAGATTTCATAAGAACCGTTAAGGGATGCACTACAAAACATTCTTTTAGTCGTTTTCATTTAAAAATCGTGTGATCAGCTTTTATATAACGAGTAAATTCTTTTTCTTCAATTTATATTTTTTGAAGGTTTTCCTTAAATTAAACGCCAATATAGCTTTTAAAATTAATATTTTGGCAGCCTGTTCAAGACTTTAATTTCACTTTAACTATTGTAAGCAACTGTGAAAATGTGTTTAGGCATGATCAATAAAAATCTGTACAACAATTTATTTTAAACATAAATATGTATAAAATATCTAATATTCTATATTTAATCCCAAATTTATTTCAATATATGTAAACTAAATTAACGTTACTACGTAACTTTTATAAAATACTGATTTTTTTATCATTTTGCAATATTATTTTTAAATCATGCTAAAAAATTGCAAAAGAAGCATACTTTATAACTAAAATTAACTTAAATAATCATTAAATTTATTCAATTCTTATTTCCATCTGCAATACTGTTTGCAATTGGAACTACGGTTTTCGTATTCTCAATAATATCACAGCTAGAAGTAGTCAGATAATGAAAATATAAACTTGGGTATAGCAAATTTTCAAGTACTGTCAGGATAAATTGATTTAATCCTTAACTGGAGATGTACGGCCAGTGAGACCACTAGCGATGGACTTTCGGTCAACCCTATTCTGTTTTTAGCTCAATTGAATGGATTGACCCAGTAACTTCCTGTTTTGACCTTCAACACACGAGCACTTTTTCAACCGGTTTCATCGGGTGATTTAAAAATAACTCTTTAAGCGCGGTCTCTAAGATCGCACCCCCCCTTTAGTCTCAAATTGCAAAACAATGCTTAACAGATGGTGCTAAAATTTAGCCCTCGAAATATAATCCAATTTACTGATTCTATTATGAAACAGTGCTCAAGACACTATTAAATGAAGCTGAAAGTGATTTTAGTGATAAGAATAATTTTACATAAGAGATTTTCGATGAAAGTTCCCATTCAATTGATTTTGATATGCATGTTCAAACATAATTAATTTTTCTAATGATAATGTATTTTGAAAATATATATATATATGAAAAATTAATATACCAAGAGAAATATATACAGAGTTTATGAGTTGATTTCTATAATAGTTTTTACCCTGTATGTTTAAAATGCCCTAGAAAACTGTGCTATGAAAGTATGCTGTGAAAACTGTGCTATGCTCACAAGTCGATAAAAAGAGCCAATTTTTCATAAAATTGTTGAATATTCCATTATATTGTTTTCTATATACCTTCGTATAATGGAGAAATAAATATGATTTAAAATGTGAAAAGTAATATATTTTTTTCAAGAATATTACGTATTATTGTAACATGTAAGGAACATCAGACGAAAATGTATGTTCCAAAGAATTTACTTTTTTTTCAATTACAATATTTTAAAAATTTCTAAAGCACATCTATAAATCAAGAAAAATATCTGAAAAATATATTGACAGTTTTTCATACTAATACATTCATTAGAAAATTTAATTTGAGTGTAAATGAAATGCGATATCGTAGATTGCACCTCCCGAGTTAAGGGTTAAGAAGAAAATAATCATTTGACAGCGATTCTGTTATTTTTCAAAATTCTTTATCACGAATTCATGCCAAAACGGCTGATTGTTATAATATATTTTTGAGTAAAATTTCTTGGAAGTATCAAGGAGTTATTGGTTATCATTTAATCTGACATATAATGTTTTCGAATTCTGCGTTTAATTATATTTAAGTAATCAATAATTTGGTGGACTTATTATGATGATTCTGAATTGCACCACTATGATTTGATTACATCTTTATTTATATGCAAATTCATTATCTTGTTATCGCTTCAGTTATATAAGATATAATTAGTATTAATGATTATTTATAAAAATATCTGATGATTTAATTTATAAACCATGAAGCGAAGTAATCAACAAGAAAGCATACGTCTGTGCAGAATTTGTCGTAATATTAAACGATATAATCACATGTTCGCAAGAGATAATGATTCCATCGCCTTACCTAAGGCGCCATTAAATGATATATTCCACAAACCATAACCAGTTCCGATATTCAAAACTACAGTAATTTGCAACTAAACTTGGCCGGTTTCTCGCCATGGATGTGAAATTTCATTTTAACTTTATCAAGGACTCAATTTTCGGAAGTTTCACCATGAGATTCTAATTTAACATCACACTTCAATCAATTCGCATTTGCAGTTATGAACGGTTGCTTTGTATATGAAATGTAAGTTAACGTGGACGTATTAGTGGTAAAATAAAAAGGTGCATGTTAATATGTTTTCTTGCGGTATAATTGTGATTTTACAATCAATGAAAGGTAAATTGTAACGTGTAATGTGTTGTGTCGTCTTCTGAAGGACTGATCATTTCGTTTACTCATCTCCCGTTTACATCCATTATACAGGTAAAAGAACCCGACGGATTAGGATAGTAAGAAGGCTAGGAAATCCGTGACAATGCCTTATAAAATCCAGGTACTTCCACACTCTCAAAGAATTGCATAATGTAAATACTACTACTAAGTATACCTTGTTCATAATAACCCTCAACGTACTCTACACAAGCAAAATAAAATATTACAAAGGGTGACCCCAAAAGAAGTTTAAAGCAGTATTTGGAAAGCATAAATTGTGTAGGGGTGTATTTTTAACAAGATTGGAGACATATGGCCCTAGTTGTCTGACAGCGGTCGTTCGAGCAGATAGTACTGAAACACCGATAGTAATGGCAAGATGCGTAGAGGCTGCCTCATACAGAGATGCGAGCCGTGATACGATTTTTATGGGCCAAAAATTTGCCTCCATCAGACTTCACAGAGAAATAGTTGAAACGTATTGGGGCGAAGCAATGTAAGCAGGGTGAAACAATGAGTAAATAACAGGTAACGAAAAGATGTTCTATTGAAGCGGGTAGCGAGATTATTGCAAATGTTTTGGTGGGAAGTCTGGAGCCAGTCTCCCTCCCCTATACAGCTAATATTTGCTACCAATGATTTTTTCCGTTTCCCAGCATTGAAAAATCGTTTATCCGAAACAAATATCATATTCAAAAAAATGTACGGAAACTGACTAAATAGTCAAGGACATGTTTATTACCTAAGCTGGTTTAACAAATTGGTCCAACGGTGTGATATATGCCTTAACACATTTGACGATTTTGTAAAGAAGTGATCATCACGTATATCTCTTAATTACCATTTGCATCCTTTGTCTGTTGCTAATACAGCAATTTTTCTTTGCCTTGTAATACTGATCAAACGCTAATGATAATGTCTATCACAACGAAATTGAAAGCTATGCCGTTCATAACCACTGATAATACTGATGTTGGTGCTAGAGGTTTGCATAACATCTTATTATTGTTGATATAACTGCATATATTTTATGTATGTATCCTATATGTATATGTATCCTATATGTATATGTATCCTATATGTATATGCATCCTAGATGTATCCTATATTATATATGTATCATGCCTATATGTATCCTATATTATATATGTATCTTGTCAATATGTATCCTATATTATATATGTATCATGTCTATATATATCCTATATTATATTTGTATCATGTCTATATGTATTCTATTAGACTTTATTATTTCAGTCTATTTCAAATCTATTTTTAATATGTGGACCAAAAGTTCAAAATTTAATTCAGTGTTCATGTTTTATTGAAGATATTCTTTACAGCTTGAAACTGAAGCAGCTGTCACTTCTATCACAGAATTCTTTCTGGCATGTAGCTAAAATTGCTTTAGCTACTACATGCTGCTTTCTTAAATTGAAAAGGAAAACTTCGGCTGTTTTTCTAGAAATGATAAACTATATATTCCATACAGATTTGCTTATTTTATAACCGAATAAATTCCTCGTTGAATCAGAACTCGAAATATCAGCATTCTTAAATGTGATAAAAACAGATCTCATAGAATTTATAAGATTTCTGGCTCATATTTGTACCTGACAATTCCAAAATAAAACGTCATATTATAGTTTTTATTGCTATCCAAAAGTTCAGAATTTGTTGTAAAATCTGAAATTCGAGATACAAATGTCGAGACAAATATTTTGAAACTTTTGTATAAATATAAATTTGCTACAGAACTTATATTGCTGATTAATTATTAATTCAGCAACTGCCTAAATTTTAAATCATTTGACAAGGAAAAACATATATCTTTGTATTTTAAACATAATTGTAAGATTAAAGTTCCATTTGCAAATTTCCTTCTTTCAATTGAATGCAAAAAATAAAATTTTATAATGGAGAATATAAGATAAATACTTGATTTTTCACTTATGTTGAAGGAAAAAAGTCATCTGGTTTCCCTAATTTATATTGAAGGCAAATCTTATCTTTTGCGCAGTTAAATATTTTAGTTATAACTATTTATTTTATTACAAAAAAAAAATTATCATCTGTGATTCAGTTTCCGTGTTACATTCGCAAAGACGATTTACATAGGACATGTCCAATCCTTCAGTGTTTGTAGTCTGAATCTAGAAAACCCGTGTTTTTCTCATGATTTATTATATATCGCATGTTCAAGTTTGGTAAACTATCCATTCCATTTGATTTCCCATTTGCAATATTAAAGATGCTTATTTAAGGTTTTTTTTATCATGTGAGAACATAATTCTATTTTCTTTTGAAGGTTTTGAATAGTTGGAGGCAACAAGTAATTTTAGCTCGAAATCGCGTAAGCAATGAATAACTGAAGCTGAAAATCTCGTAGGTAATGAATAAAGCATAAATGGCAATATTCATCAATATCTTTGAATCACAAATATTTTCTTACCTGCTTTTACTAGAATTGTATAGGTATTATTATTTGCAAATAGTTCACTTATGTCGACTTATGTACACTTTTATCAAAATACACTAATGGTTAAATGGAACTAAACATGTGAAGTTATGAGTTAAATGCTGTGGATCCGAACATTCTTAATCTTCAGAATAGAATGGTCTAGTGATATGAGAATATAAAATTCTATTTTTCTAACCATTTAGCTGAAGAATTAGTTATCAAAATAGTTTTATTTTATAGCAGTGTGTATTTTTCCACTTCAAAGACCATAAGTCGAATTCTATTAGGGATTTATTTTTCAAAGCTAAATCAAATATCAGTAGATTTATTTTTTTATCGATATAACTTTTGATTATTCACTGAAAATGATGTAACTAAAAATGTTTGTATTCTTAGTAGGATACGTTAAACTTTTACAAAGCCTTGAATCGAAATCAGATCGTTATTCTTGCCCGGAAAACATTTATTGTTATTTGTGGTCTTGAATTGAAGTGGACTTTGTGACAAATGACACAAAGTGTGACATCTTCTGTAAGATAACCTAAATAAATGATTTCCTAAGCACGATTCTAAGATACATTAGACTTCTACTTCATTGCAGTCATTGAGATTGAAGATTACTCGTGGTCGTTACATATGCTTTGAAAGAAATAGAAGGAAGTTAATGCCATTTGGCTTTTCTATTTATTACTTCGATTCATTAACAAACTTAATATGGCCAAGAAATTTATTTTTATACTTTCTATCTGAATTAATTATTAGAAACAGAAAGGTTCAATATAAATAATAAAAAATCTCCAAGGAGATATATAGATTTTAAAGAAACACTGAAATAATAGAAAAAAATATTTTAGAAAATTTATAAATTGAAAATTTTTTTTTCAGGAAAACAGTACACCAATAAGGCTCATAATTTTATAAAATACTTTCAAACTCTATGCAATAATTTTAGAAAACTGCTTTTCATAAACAAATCAAAAACATTTCTTGTCAAATAGATCTGTATAGAGTAGCAGAGTCAGATAATAATGGGTATTGTCTTTTAACAACATATACCAAGAAGAGAATGATCAACACTCATTGCTGCAATAAATCTTTGTGCGATGATTAAAGATAGTTTTTTGTCTCCATATAGCAGTTGTTACTTCTTGAATCAATTAATTGACTGTAGTGCACAATATATAACTGCGGTGTACATTGCCATTTGGAGCTTATCTATGACGACTGACAAATGTATTTTTGAATGAAAATTGGCTTCATTAAGTCGAGATCAGATTTTAGACCATGGGTAAGATTATTCTGTCTTTGGAAATCCCAATGAGCTTCCGTGAATAGCTTTTTCTATTAAATTTAGCATTTCACAAAAAGTAGCGTCTTAATGCTTCTCAATAACACTAAATTTGTTCAGCATCAAACGATCACAGATTCCAAAGCTTACTTAAGAGTTTCGAGCTGTGGCATTATTGCTGTGACTTATTTCATACAAGATACGAATAAAAAATGGTATCAAGAGAATATGCTAAATTTCATCCAACTAGTTCAAAGCATTTTCTAAAAGCATGTTTGATGATTTCAAGGATGTCTAAGATCTAGAGATTTGTCAAAATCTCGAATTTGAATTTGCTGACGATTACTATGCATTATATGCAAGAAAGTGAAAATGCACTCAAACCTACTCCAAAATGTCTTTTATTTGGTTAGAAAGAGCATATTTCTAAACACAAAGATAATATCAAATTATTATTACTGATAAATTATCTACTTAATTATTGATACCAGCAAATTTCGGTAATATCAGCAATAAAGCTTCCAGAACTTAACATTAAGTTCCTAACAATTATACGTTCAACGAATTCAACGAACTGCATTCAAATTCGCCGTTGAAAGGAAGAGCAATTTACAATTAGAGATTCATGATTTCCTCGTTATCAGATTAGAATTCTATCCCGAGTATATTAAGGATTCATTTCAAAGACGCTCCAGGAATGAAATTTCAATCATTCTCATATTTCTGTCACTCACGACAAGTAATTCATCTATGAACGCGGAAATATTCGTAGATGTGAACTGCATACTAACAAATGGTATTGTTAGAAACTGTAAACTGTTAGAAAATTAGAAGAACTGGTTAAATAATGATTATCTACACTGTCGTTGTAATTGGTGAAAATATTGTACTCGAATGGGATTTTTTTAAATTGGAATTTCCATGTCTATATTTTTCAATTCCTACTATTAGTTCACATTCTCCCTATATATATTTATTTATATGTCTTGCTCAAATTTTCAGTCATTAATAATATACTTTTTATTCATGCACTCGAGTTCAAATATGTTTTTTAAAATTTTTAGTGGATGGCACTTGATGTTAATACAGGTTTCCAAAATATTAATTACTTAATTTTAATGCTTTAAATATCGTTTCAAAATTTATGGTCAAGCTAAAAATTTTAATAAGTGATATATAAAACGTGTAGTAGATGACACTTCATGTTAATGTAGTTTTTTCAAGTATTGCATGTATTAAATGTAATTAATTTTTAATACTTTAAATTGAATTTTATCCATTTATAATGAAAATTGAAATCAACAGGCAGTAGAATTTCCATACTACTGTCCAATGCAAGAATGTAGTATATTTCAAGTGATAATGAAGAATGCGAGCTCAGTTCTTGAGAAAATTAATCATTTTTATAATAATTATTTTTTTAAAAATAACTAAAATAAAAAAATTTATCTTGGTCTAATTAGGGATAGAATTAAAAAATTTAAAAAAATACTATATGTCCAATTTTATTATTTATGCTTCATCATCCCCTGTAATGAGAATAGCATATTAACTAAACGCATAGTGAACTATAATGATCTTTATATTGGAGAAACAGTTTAATGTTTGAATTACATCAATAGCAATTTTTTACTGCCCGCATCCAGCTGGTTCTATTCACAGTTCCAAGGATAATATTATCAAGTAATATTTTCCCTGGAAACAATTATCGAAATTTGACGAAGCATTTCCTCAAATTCTGCTTATGAACTGAAAATCGTTTCTCTTTCACATTACAGCTAAAGTCGGATTTTTCCAACTTGGATACCAGAAATTAGATAGTAACCATCGTTTATGAAAGGAATAGAGTGGCAATACATTTTCTACAACGTCATGTTCACTACTGATATTTCATCCTTGGGAATAATCATTTGTAAGGGAAATCACTCCAGTTTTCCTGATTTATTGTGAAATAATCAAGCTCTTAGAAGTTAATAACAAAAATAACATTTGCTATATTGATTTGCTTTCAGCTTGACATCAGCGCCTTAAATGCAACTTTAGAATTAAATATTCAAAACGCATCAATTTGATAAAGAATGAGCTTAACATATATAATAATAATATAGCATATAATTTCTACTATATTTACATATATCAGAAATTAAAAGTAAAAATTAGGTCATGCAAAGATAATAATGTCATGTAGATTTGCTTTCAGCTAAACATCTGCTCCTTAAATACAGCTTTAGAATCAAAAATTCAATGAATTTGTTACACAGTGAGCTTAAAATATCTATGCATTTAATTTCTATATATCAGAAGTAAAAAGGAAAAAAAAAGTTTATGCAAATAATGTCATGTAGATTAGCTTTCAGATTGACATCTGCTCCTTAAATATAATTTTAAAATCCAAAAATTCAAAGTACATGAATTTGCTACATAGCTTAAAATGTACATGCATTTAATTTATGTATGTCAGAGATTAAAAGTAAAAGTAAGATCATGCAATGACAATAATGTCATGTGGATTTGCTTTCAGATTGACAGTAATTCCTTTAATACAACTCTAGAATTAAATATGTAAAATACATGAATTTATTGCATAATGAACTGGAAATGTATATGCACTTAATTTAGTTATATCAGAAATAAAAAATAAATATAAGATTACTCAAGATAATAATGTCATATAAATTTACTTTCAGATCGACTGCTTAAATACAACTTTAGAATTAAATATTCAAAATACATGAATTCATTACACAATGAGCAGCTTAAATGTATGTGTATTTAATTTGCATTTATCAAAAATTAAAAGTAAATAACACATACAACTAAACATCTTATATCAGCCAAAGAGTACAGACGAAACGTACATAAACAGCATTTGCAAAAATCAGCAACGCTAAGCAGGAAATCCTTTTTAAACAAACGCAGCAGCACAAGAGAAAATTGGCTGAATATTGGCACTCGAAAGAGAGCCTCTGTACACATACTTTCTAAACTCGAATATTGACTCTCTTTTTAATAAAAAGTTCCACCTTTATTCAAAATCCTACAAGGGGTGATCAAAAAAGTTTATGGGTAGCAGTATTATTAAATTAGAAATAGTGGATGGGAATATTATTACCCAGATGGCGTTAACTGTCTTAAACTTGTCGGTTGAGCCTATAGTGTTGGCACTGTAATGATTCAGCTTCTCCCCGCCTGACCATTGTGGTTTCCTTTTCACATGCTCCAAAATTACCATTTTCAGACTGGTCTTCTGAATGGCGACGTTTTATGGCAGTGTAATTGCTTACAGATGGGCAGGTGGAGAACCCTTCTTCTAAGAACTGACATCTGGCGCTTCAGAGTGAGTCAGGATAAAGGACTACCGGTGTACTATTTGTATCTGGTGTGTATCCTGCATTGTAAAGAACCACGACCATTCCTGCTGACAAATGTAGACAAATGAATTTGTTGTTGAACGATGATTAGAGAATCGGCAGTCTGAATGCTTCAATGTGGATGAGAGGTGGAGTTGAAGGAAGAGAAAAAATGCGAGGTTTTTGGAGAGAGAAAAGAAAAGAGGCGAGGAAATTTTTTGTGAAGAGATCGGTCAAAGTCGAGTGTTCGAGAGAAGATTCCACCTGAGGAATTCGGTGGATTCCTCGAGTTAACCCCTGTACCAGGGTGAAAATTTGACGGCCGGTTAGCTGTTATCGTGAGTTTCTCCAAAATATTTCGAAGAACTATTCTTCTGGTGTTCCACATGGAACTTTTTATTTAACCTAGATGATAAATAGTATTTTTTCTGTAAATAAAGTAATTTGATTAAAACGCTACCCCTTATTTGATTGGACCAGATAGAGACGTTACAGTACTAAGACCTGAAACAGTGCCAGTAATGGTGGGACGTCTAGAGAAGTGGTCTTGCACAGAGGTGAGAGCCTGGATAAGATTTCTATAGGCAATGAATGAGTCCCTATCGAATATAGAAAAAACGTTTTCACATTTCATTAATGCTCGGTAACGTGCTGATAATGTTTAAAATTAGCAGTGACATGGATAATGATTAATTATTTAAAAAAACAGTTTCAGTTTCCATGACGATAAATTAATTTTTTCTTGAATCATGGTTTAGTTTAGTTTAAAAAAAAAACTATTATACAAAGAACAATGTTAATTATCTTTCAAGAAAAGAACCGATAAAAAATTATAAAACGGAAGAGTTATTCAAGAATGAAAAGTTAAAATATAAATAAAACTACATGAAAAAATCAGCTGATTATTTTTTCTAGCACCAGCTTTAGTTTTATATAGAATTCAGAATTTCGAAAAGAAAGTCATGCAGTTTTGTTCAGTCCATTGTTTCAAGAAAAATGATTTCGCACTTTATACATTTTCTTGCACTTGCCTCAGTTTATAAGGACACAAAAATGATAAAAAAATTTAGCTACATTGATTAATTGGAATTATCTTTTATTGTGTGATTTTTTAGCTATAAAACAACAAAACGTTTTATCAAACGGACTTAATATCATTAATTAAATGCAAAAACATTGCACGTAAATAATGGGAGCATTTTAGTGAAAGGATTAATATTTCATGAAAAAGAATTTTTTTTCGCAATTTAGTAGATTTATCTCTATTTCAAATATTAAAAATGATCCATTTTTTTTATAAATTACCATTGTATTCTTACCATTAATTACCATTGTATTCCATTTTTTTACAAAAAAATATCATAAAAAGAAGTTATGTGAATTAATCTTTCGTTACAAAAATTATTTAAATAAAAGAGTACTGTAATCTCAAAAACATTATTCAAGTGTAAATCATTAAAATTATTATTCGGGAAGTGAAGAAAAAACATGCATTTTTCATTCGAAGAATTAGAATGAATAATGAAATACTTTCAAAGAAGAATTTCATTAAATTTTTTCTCAATTTTGTTACTTTGAAATAAAACCTTTTGGTCATCTAAGAAGGATTTAAAGAAAACACAAATAGGTTTTAAATAAACATTTAAAATAAAATTTTAAATAAAATTTTGCTTCTCAGCACGATTAATGTCTTCGTATCAAAGATGGCACGTGTGCAAGATCATGGTACAACTTGTTTTCGATCAGCCCAGTTACGAGCTGAGCGAGTGCCGCGTCAGTATTCTCAGACCTGTGCCACCGTTTGGCGACGAATCAGGCGGCTGTGGTGACAAAATGTACATGCTGGAAACTTTGAGAATTTTATCAATCCAACCATTAGGAGTCACCGGATTGGCCTACAGTATTCTAGGGCAGCCTCCCGGCAACTATAAAAGGTCGGTAATCTTAAGAAGAACTCAATTGGAATAGGAATGCAGAGTCAACCATCAATGGTCATCGAGTCTTGTGAGAAGTCATGAGTCAGTTGAGCAGCTAAAGCAAGGAAAGAGTGGAAAGAATTTCAGCCGTTTGGAGGTATCTCTGTGAGCGTAAATTGAATCTATAAAGATTCCTTCTCCTGCTGAATTCTGCCTAGACGGTTTTGTGTGCTTTGGTTGTTTATATTACCGTTTACGACTTATAAGCATTTTACCTGTTTGATTTAGAGTACTGCTGTGAGTCATCTTGTCTTCGCCTCGATTGTGTATATCTGTCATCTGTGTATTCATGGTCTTTGAATTAGTCCTTTGGTGTAAATGGTTCCTTTGTTCTTTTCAGCTAAGATAGTGTTCTCACACCATACACCATTACAATTGAATCTGGTGGAATATGTCTACAATAAAACAGTAACAATATGTTTAATCTATATGTTTTCAACAATATGTGGGGCAATCAAAAAGAAAACTTTGATTATGAATGTATATGGAAAGGAACCAAAAAGTTTTATAATTCATTTTTCGTGTACATTTCTTATTAATGGAAAAGTATAATAAAAATTGGTCTTTCACTTTAAAAATTCTGAAAGAAATAGAATTCATAGGGGGCCAGGGAGATTGAGCATACATGTACAATAAAAGTATAACAAAATTATTTTAAACAAGTAATATTAAAAAATAATTAAATTAAATTCATATTTAGATCAACAAAGAAAGATTTTATTTTACCTCCTTTTTATTAAATAATTACCAAAAAAACTATTAAATATGAAAAATCATTGATTTTCACAAGAATTGAACTCGCATTCTTCCTTTTCACCTGACAAATACTGAAATATTGAGCCTACTGCCTGTTGATTTCAGTTTTCATTACAAACTGCTAAAACTCTCTTTAAAGTATTAAACATTAGTTAAATTTAATTATTGAATTAATATTTGTAACAAAAAAACTTTATTAACAACTGGTATCATCCATTGCAAGTTTTAAAAAAACATTTGAACTTGAGAGGATGAATAAGGAGTATTTTATCAACGATTGTAAGTTTGGAAAAGATAAATAAATAAATAAATATAGTGATGGTGTCAACTAATAGCAAGAATCGGAAAATCGGAGCATATTGCAGCATGTTTAGAAAATACTTAGAGATATTCAACATATGAAATTAAATTTATTAATATATTCAACATTATACAATATGATTATTGTTATAATATCAGTCTGTGGATTATTCGAAGAAAAATTTCAATAGGCTCCATAATAAAAATGGCGTTTATATTGTATAAAAATACAAATTAACAGGTAACAATATACAAGCGAAGAGTAAACAATGTATTACTTACAATAAACAAAAACACACAAACGAGGTATTTCTCAGCTACAACAATAAAAAGAGTGAACTCATGGGCAAACTTCGTGTAAGTACACATTTGAGCTCAACTCAACTGATTCATTCGACTAGACCTCATTTTATATAGATTTCAAAGGACGAATATTGAAAATATAGCCTTAATGAAATTATTGCTAACATTTTTGAATACTCTGTGAATTTAATTTTTGATTCTAAATTCAGAAAGTTAGTAAGCAAAACGTCAAGAGTTTTCAAGTTTGTCGCTATGGCCGATGATCATTCATTCATTAGCTATTAGAGTTAACTGTAAAATTTTCTTTTTCACTCAGAAAGTGTGCAGGAAAGCATATTAAAAATCCTTAACATTTGGAAAGTTATAAAACTTAGACACAATAAAATAATAAAGAACAAACACTGTTCTTTATTAAAATCCTTCATTCTAGTTCTGCTTAAAATGAATAATAAGTCTTTATTATTCATAAAGAAAGAAGATTCGTATTTTAAACAAAGTAAGAAAATTAAAAAGGAATTGGACGAATACTGTTTTGATTGCTGTTTTGAATACTAGTTTAATTCTAAAAAGAAAATGAATATGAAAATGAAACGGTAGTAATCGTATGAAAATGCAATAAATCAGCATTTTTAAAGTGATAACATTTGCAATAAAATATCTCATCAGTATGTTGTGTTTAGCTTTGTGCATTGTAAAATAATCATTCAAACTTCTATGAGTTGAGCTTTGAGTTATCAAATTGAGCACTCAGTAATTTTTCATAAGTTGGTGCTTACTCAGATTTTATATTTCCTAATTTTAATCATTTACAAATTACAAATTAATCATAATTTTATTAATTTATTTATCTTACTCCCTTTGAAAAACATTACGGAGCTAACAACCAGCATAAATATTCAATTTTGACTGATAAAATATTTTTATTTAATTTTAAAACACTTTCCACGTACATTTTTACGCAAAATATGCAGTACACATTATAAAATCGAAACGTTTCATAATGTCTATAAAATTAAAATATTTATAATCGAAATATAAGTTTATGAATCCTCACTATATCGTCTCATATTTTTGAAATATATTTTTGGTCTTATAAGAAATATTCTTCGTTTCAATCTAAAAGTTCGAAGGATATTCCAATGTCCATGTCTTACTGGGACTGTTCTTTCTATATTCAGCCTGAAGAAGCTGTCACTTCGATACAAGAATTCTTTCTGAAAAGACGTTGAAATTGCTACAGCCTCAGCATGCCATTTTCTAAAATTCAAGAAAGAAAACTTGAGCTTAACTTGTCAGACAGTGGAAAGCCCAAATACCATATAGGATATGTCCATTTTATAACTGAATAAATCCGCCAGTGGAGATCAGTATGGAATGTCAGTGTTTCGAAAAGCCAAGGAAAAGTATCTGGAAGGATTTGGTTTGTAATTCTTATCTGGAATCCCCGGGGGAAAAAAAATAAGAAACCAAGTGAATATCATATAAAGAAGGAAAAGGCTAGATGTCTCCTAAAATTTGTTGAATTTTCAGACATATAATTTTTATAATATCTTTTAATCTAATTTAAGTTTTTATTAATTTCAAAATTTTTATCCTAATTCAACTCATATTAACCTCATTCTAATATGTTTTCTTATTCCGAGATCCGATTCCACTTTTTTTAGTTACTTTTAAAACTCTCTTTATAAAATTACTTATTTCTACATTTTCCAGCACTTTGAGGGAAGGGATGAAATTCCTTAATGTTTACTACATTATTTCAGAGATATCTAAATTTCCTTCACCGAAATCGATTGTTTTGCAAAATCTCTATCAAAATCCAATTCTAAAAAGCTTTAAAGGAAACTTTCGGTCTTCTTTGTTCTTGTATCACGATGTGAAAGAACATCAGTTTCTCATCACTTCTTGTACAAAGAAAAAAATATGTATGTATAGAGTTCGAAACTTGGTTCAGAGGCATATAATTAAACATGTTAAAATGATGTAAATCAAATACTCTAATTTAGTATAATACATTTATTTTGCAAGATAAAGACGAAATACACTAACGTTTAACACATTTAACGTTTACCGTTGACAAACATCAAGGCCATTAGATTTTCAATTGCTTTTTTTAGCTCAAAATAACAACTTTTTCAACCTAATATATTTATGTACAAAGCAGGCTTCAAAATAAATTCCAATCCTATCATTTCGAAATCTCAAGCTCAACTGAACAAATTTTACATTTCTTCTTCGTTGGTAATCTCACGAGTTCAGGTAAGAAAACAAGTTTGCAATCCTCTTTCTTCTTACTGAGAGCGGTTTATCGCCATTTAAAATTCACTTTTTTTCGCAATATCATATGCCTCAAACTTCAGATAAATAAATGTTTTAATAAATTGAATAGATTCCTTCGATTCGGGCCACTCATTTCCTCAAATATGATTACATGAATGTACCTATGCAGCTTAGTATAGAAGGTTATCTTTCTGGAAAGTCAAAAAAGATATTAATGTTTACACTTTTTGCATACCATCTAAGTTAAAATAAAATATAATATTCTAAATAGTATGTAGCATAATAAATAATTTAAAAATAATTTGAATAATATGTAATATAGTATGTTTAAATAATAAGAGACATATTTGGGTTATGGTGATTTCATACGTGAATTAAATCTCCATAATAATTGAAAATTGAATGCTTGAGTTCTGAAATGTTCGGCTACTTCTATCCTCCCAAATCGACACGGAAAAATTCTGAATGACGGGACAACAGCGACAACATTGCTAAGATTTTGGAAGTTCTTAGGGCCATCACTAGATGGGGTACAATCCTTTCTGTAGGAAAAATATTCCATCCTTGATAGGAAGCCGATTTCCATTATTTCTCTACCCACCAGAGTGTAAAGAACCAAACATCATACCATTCCTAATGTGCCCCAGGTGGGTCTTCAGAAAGGGAAAAAAGATTTCTCACTGAAAATAGTTTATGCTTTTCGATATTTATTTACCAAATCAAGGCAAAAAAATATTTCATACAAACAATATTACAGACTGTAAAAGAATCAGATACTATTATCAGC
>JAPMOQ010030957.1:25875-46058 GCA_026543055.1 Argiope trifasciata
AATTTGTAGATTTCTATCAAATTTAGAATAAACTCCATTCAGAGGAAATCTATCTGTCTGTCTGGTTGTTCGAATATAAGTATATATATATGATATATATATATATACAGTGAAACCTCGTTTCAACAATATTTTAGGGACCAAATAAATATATTGTTGTAGAGAAGCATATTGTTATATCGAGGGCCCACATATTTTGAGAATTTAATAAGAGTTTTTTTATTATTATTATTAGTTTAAGGTGCATAACATACTACTTTTAAGTCTATATTTAGAAAAAATCATTTGTAAAATACTAATAATAGTGGTGTAAATACTAAAAAAATAAATAAATAAGATAAATTCAGAAAATAAGCACAGAAATATTCACATACCTGAAAACACTTTTTATTGAAAATAATCCAATATTATTGTTTTTTTATTCATTTTTTAACTGTTAAGTTCACCAATACTGTATGCATTGAGTCTAGTGCACGAAAATGTTCTTCATTTGTCGACGGAAGGCTTGAAAAAAATGTCCGTAGAGAATTCACAGATTGAAGAGCTTTCTGGGATGACAATAAGGACTGCGATAGACCTGTATTATCATCATCATCATCTTCATCATTGTTTCCTATCTCATCAGTAATTTCAGAGAGAATATCTTCATCAGTAACTACTGCGAAAACCATAAGATCATCATCTGCTGTTAAATAGTCTTCTATACTAATTCCAAACTTTTTACCGCTTGTTTCCTCAAGTTGGGATACGGAATTTTTGATGTGCAAAACACATTCTTGATCATCTGAGAGATCATTGTCTATGGAATTTTCATCATTATCAGATTTCTTATCTTCCATAACACAAAGACCGGCCTTTTTCCAGCAATTCCGAATGGTTTTTTCTGTTACTTCCCACCAACTTCCAGCAATATTGTCACATGCTTCCTTGACATTTACAGCTTTGAAAGGGTCTTCTACTTTATTTTCAAAGTTTACAAGTATGGAGTCCACCAACCGTTTTCTGTAATATCGTGGTGACCAGACAGGTCTAGATGTCCTTAAACCTTATCAGAATTCCAAAGCTTACTGGGAAATGAGACTAGGCATACATTTACACTTCACCTTCCCCCTCACTCACTCCAATTCCCAAAAGGGTGGTCTTCATCTGTTTTGAAATCTGAACAATAGCTATTTATTCAGGGATAAGTTGAATATCAACAATGAGTCTTAATAGACGGAAAAATAACAAAAGAAAACGAGAAAAAAAAGCTTTTGAAAATCAAAATATTATTATAAAGGGAGAAAATAATACTGAAATTTAGATTGAAAAAATCGTTTTACAGAGGTTTATTGTTCTAGAGAATATCGCAATATTGAGGGGAGATTAACATTAGTTTATATGCAAAATCACCGGGACCACAAAACATTATTGTAGTAGAGGGAGTTATCGTTGTATCGAGAGTTTACTGTATATATATATATATATATATATATATATATATATATATTGCAGGTGAAATACTGAAATTTTCAGAGTGAAAATATTTCATTTCCATCTTGTATAGTTAAACTTTCCCTAAGGCCTGGAATTTGAAGTCAGATATTAAAGAAAAGCTTTTTCCAAAAGATATATGCGCCTTGAAAAGATTTAAACTGCAAGTTGTGAAATTCTTCAGACGGAATGTGCGTGAGTGTTTTTATGTTCAAACAGAACAAGGGATGCGGAATAAAAAATTATTGTTGGAGACACATTTTTTAAAAACTTTCCAAAATAGCTGAATTCACAAAAAGCTGGTATCATTAATGGACATTTTACTTGCGGTTGCCTCTCTTTACTGTATTATTGTAAGTAATAAGGTAATTTGAAATTTTTTCCTCTATTAGATAGTAATTTGAAAACTACAGAAAACTATTTTCAAAATAATATTTAGTCCATTCAAGGGATGTGGCCAATTTCCAAAATATACTGCTAAAATCAAAAAGGCAACTTACTTATACATACTTACTTATACAACTTACTTATATATTAGGCCCGTGATGGCCTGGTGGTAAGGTCTCGGCTTCGAAACCGGAGGGCTTCAGGTTCGAGACTCGATTCCACCAAAGAGCCGTCATGTGAGGGATTCTCTTGCACGTTACATCTGTCAGGCCAAACGTCCTCCCGCTTTTGTGGTGTGGAGAGGGGGGTGCTAGTCCAGGTGTCGTCCTAGTCATCTGTTCTTGGTTCAAAATTACGAGGTCCGTCTCAAAATAGCCCTCGTGTTGCTTTAAACGAGGCGTTAATATAGCTAAACTAAACTAAACTTTGATATTATTATTACTTAATACTGATTGCTATGATAAAATCTTTCCTTCTACCTTTTTAATAGTAATTCTCTTTCCGATGGGTTTTTAATTAATTTTGAACTTACCTTGTTTTTTGTTCTGAAACGGTCTTTGAAACTGAAATATAAAAGTTATCAAATGCTATTCCTACTTAGGTCAATAAAGAAAATAATTATTTTAGTTTTTTTATTTAAAAAATTTCCAAAAAATATTGATTTTCGCAAAAATCAAACTTGCATTCTTCAGTTTCACAAGAAAATACTGGAATCCTTACTGTTTATCGTTAGGATATATATATCTATATATATATATATATATATATATATATATATATATATATTTGTTGTCTACGCTTGTTGTGGTTTCAAAAACCTCAAACCACAAAAAAAAATTATCACATGATAATAACCATATGTTTGTGAAAGCTTAATTTTTCTTTAAAATGTTTTGTTATTTATGAAAAGATACAGGTATTTTTATAAAAAATTGCTTTTATTTCCTGTTGTTTGATAATTAAAAGAACTGGAATGTAATTCAAAATTATTTTAGTCTTATATCTTTTACATAATTTAGAAGAACATTCCTAAAGTCAAGGTTTTAAAATAATTTAGATGGTAACAAGTTAATGAAGAAGTTTTCAAACAGTATTAACGTAAAATAATACATTCTTTTCATAGTAAAATGAAATTATCAAAACGGAAGTTATGACTTATTCTGTAATAAATATTTGTAGAAAGTCTGAAATAAAAAATTCTTTCTTAATGAGGACTTATATTACTGCTCAAAACATTTATACTGCACAATAATCTTTTTAATAAAATTAATGGAATGCAAATGTAAAAGCATTTTTCTAAGCGCTGTTAGCAAAGGGAATTTTTTAGCCCTTTGATCAATATAGCCATATACTAAAACCAGATGTTTTTCTACAGTTTCCTAATGTTACAAACATATACGGGTAATCGAATCTCAAAGGGCAAAAATAGTTCTACCGCCAATTCCCTTAACTGGCAAAAAACAGTAAATACTTGCTCAGGAAAAGAAACACGGATACAAACTACCGAAGTAACCAAAGAACTGTTCCTCAGAGACCGTAAAAGCGCAGACTGAGATTACGACACAGGTACCATGCTGCGGAATTTTCTTCTTTCTGGAACAACAAACTAGATAAACAGCAACAGCTTTATGAAAACGGTAAAGAAGAAAAGATGGCGGTTTGCTTTAAGATTCATGTTCATAGAGGAAAATACGTAACATGTGTGTTTTAATGCGGAATCTACATAATTTTGCTCACACAATTCAGGTTTATTTCGTAATAGAAATATATTTTACATGACATTTATAATTTTATATCTTTAACAGTATCACTCACATTCACAATTTTCTAATAAAGCTTTTGAGAGTTGACGAGTTATGCAACATTTATAATTTTGTAACTATTCGTGCTGACATAATTTTTATGATTTCTACTTATCAGGTGTATATATGGAACATTTTGTAACATCCTTAGTCTTCAATTCTTTTGAAATACAATATAAGCAAAAGAAAAATAACCTTCATTTCAAGATTGGTTTTTACTTATTTGAGTAAAAGAGGAGCAGAATCTCATTAACAAATAAATCCGGCTTCGAGTTTTTAATGAATTTACCCATTATGCTCTCATTCAATCAAAATAAAATATTTTGAGAGTTATGTCTGTCTCTCTACTTGAATGTTTTTGACAGTTCGTAATTCATAACTCATGAGGCAAATGACAGGAAATTTAGCAAATTATAACTGTTGTGTTTTCTCTAACTCTAGTTTTTATTGACAAACATTTTTTTCCGCAGAAGTTGTAGAAGCGACTGGATTTTAACACCTTAGAAATGATTAACGTTTTCAGGTTATTTATTTCCAAAGAAATGCTAAGATTTCTTTAAAAAATTAAACTTTTTTTGGTTATATTTGTTACTAAGAGATGAGTTATAAGAAGCACTTGTTTATGCAAGCGCAGTTACATTCATTCTTTGAGCGTGGCTCAGCCTATTCTTTCAAATAAAGCTTCATTAAAGGAAAATACTTGATGCATAAGAATTAGTTTTTAATATGGAATTTTTATTTAAGTTATTAGTGTTGTATTTGATGAAGAAAATTTACTGTTACTATGATAATAAGAAATGAGAAATTCAAGAGATTAAATTTAACAAACTGGTTATTGCACATTGACCATACAAGTCGCTTGAATCATCTTCTATTGTAGGACTAATTTGTGTTACATTTGAGAAGAAATCTTAAAATACATTTACTTTCGTTATTAAATTAAAAATAGATTAGAATGCGGTGGATAACAATAAAACTCTTACCCCATCTTAGTAAGTAGGGTAAACTAATTGGCTAGGTTATTAAGAATTTCGAAATATAAGTCCTAATCTACAGAATTCAATATGTTCTAAAATGGTGAATCAAGCTAGAAGATGCAGGATCCATCATGGGCTAAGGTAACGGAAACTGACCTGAAAGTCTTGATCACCATCTGAACGAAACTGAGGCGGAGAGCCCGAGACATCTGGATGGCTGTGAGAAATTATTGGGTGAGTACAAAAGCTCTACCCTCTTTCACTGTT
Source organism: Argiope trifasciata (assembly GCA_026543055.1). NCBI lineage: Eukaryota > Metazoa > Arthropoda > Arachnida > Araneae > Araneidae > Argiope > Argiope trifasciata. The sequence continues at coordinate 30,782 of JAPMOQ010030957.1, forward strand.
CATAAAGAACAGCAAATAAAGCAAAATGAACAGTACCTATTATTGTGCATATTCATTATTACTATCAATAATCTCATGCCCTCCTTCTGGTAGGCGATGAATTCCTCGGCGGTAAAATTCCAGTGGTTGAGGGTTAAAAAAAAAGCCTTGAAAGGCAGTTTTCAAAGTCTCAAGATTATCAAAGTTTTTCTGACTGGTGCAATTTTTTAAATCTTGCAATAGGCGGTAGGCCGTTGGTGCCAAATCTGGGGAAAAATTCGTTAAAACCTCCCAACCAAAGTCAACTTTTGGCGAGTCATGATCATCATGGTTATCCAGGCCACAGCTTCATGTGGAATGGATAATCATGATGAAGGATAACACCGCAACGATTGATGAGTCTTTGTCCCTTTGCTACCAAATTTGAATGCACTGTGTTTAACTATACTTCGTAGAAGGCAGCCTTAATGATTTGAATTGAGTGGCAGGACATTACAATGAATAATTTCCAACACATCCCACCATATATTCAACGATACCTTCTTGGGATGAAGTTCAGCTTTCGAAGTCGACGCAGGAGATCAGAAGGGTGACACACAGTCCTACGATGCCTCACACCACGGTACATAACCAAATTCTCATCTGTCACAATTCGTGTCAAGAATAGATCATTTTTGTTTCTGGAAAAAAACAAAACGCAGGTGGCAATTTGGTCATCCCGTTGATCATCCCCATGGTTTGAGGTTATGTGGAAACCACCTATCCACCTTTCTTGTAAATCTCAACCAAACCAACCGTTTATCTACCTTTGTCAGGCGTATGTTGAAGATGCCCACTAATTCCACCACTTCTAACCTGGTCTAGACACCTTCTTTCTCCTTCCCTAATTTACGAAACTATCGACAATATGATCTGTCGTCTGTTGCATCGCTCTCATAAAGTTGACAAACATTGCGGCATGATACGTCTTCCCTACTTTTTTATAGAACTCATTTAACAATATGCTGATTTTTGCTTTCCGTGCTATACCATCTGAATTTTTTTTTCAGATAATTAACTTAGTGATACATGATGCATTTATACGTGAAGCATCACACGTTGCTTGGTGATTCGCATCATTACAATGTTATGGGTGAAGTCAATTCTATTGCAAATTTGCAAATCTAAAAATGGTAGAACTTTTACACTGAGCCAGAACTTTTCCATTTTAATATGCAGAATTGATCCAATAACCCAACTTTGTCTCTTAGACACTTTTACCCACATGTTGCTCGGGACCGGAATAATTTTTAAGACCACTCAAAATAATGTCCCAGCACACATAGGCTTAGAAGCCTGACGAAGCGGTTCCTATATATGAATATACTAAAATCCCTGGCCATCAGTGAGATTTTTTAGAGAAAAGGAGAATGGTTTATTACAACAGAAATTCAAGTTCTCCAATATTCTTAGATACCTGAAATCAAAATGTGTTGAAAATTTTGAATTCAAACCATTCGAAATATTTAATTTCTATCTCTGTGAAATTCTCGTCTTCCCAGTTGAAAAAGTATTATTATGAAAATGTAGCGCATTAAGAAAAATTGTCTAAAATAATTTTTTCTTTGTTGATCAAGAACGAATTTAATTTAATTTAATTATATTACTTGTTTGATTTTTATTAGGAAAGGTATTTGAAGTGCAATTAATATATAAACGATGCAGTTTCTTGAGCTCAAATAAAATAATGGTCCTAAAAATTGTGAAATTGAAAATTTATAACGAATGTGATATTGCTGTAGGTGATGGTCCGTAATACAAACTTAGTTTCCGCCAATCATATCGTTTCAAATATTGAGTGATCTGCGTAACAAACTTAAAGTTTGATGAAGTAATATTAATTTCAAAACTTTTATTACACAACTTTTTTGTCAAATGAAATTTATTTATTTCAAATGCTGATAATAGTATCTGATTCTTTTACAGTCTGTAATATTGTTTGTACGAAATATTTTTTTTGCCTTAATATGGTAAATAAATATCGAAAAGCATAAACTATTTTCAGTGAGAAATCTTTTTTTCCTTTCTGAAGACCCACCTGGGGCACATTAGGAATGGTATGATGATTGGTTCTTTACACTCTGGTGGGTAGAGAAATAATGGAAATCGGCTTCCTATCAAGGATGGAATATTTTTCCTACAGAAAGAATTGTACTCCATCTAGTGATGGCCCTAAGAACTTCCAAAATCTTAGCAATGTTGTCGCTGCTGTCACCGTCATTCAGATTTTTTCCGTGTCAATTTGGGAGGATAGAAGTAGCCGAACATTTCAGAACTCAAGCATTCAATTCTCAATTATTATGGAGATTTAATTCACGTATGAAATCACCATAACCCAAATATGTCTCTTATTATTTAAACATACTATATTACCTATTATTCAAATTATTTTTAAATTATTTATTATGCTACATACTATTTAGAATATTATATTTTATTTTAACTTAGATGGTATGCAAAAAGTGTAAACATTAATATCTTTTTTGACTTTCCAGAAAGATAACTTTCTATACTAAGCTGCATAGGTACATTCATGTAAACATATTTGAGGAAATGAGTGGCCCGAATCGAAGGAATCATTCAATTTATTAAAACATTTATTTATCAGAAGTTTGAGGCATATGATATTGCGAAAAAAAGTGAATTTTAAATGGCGATAAACCGCTCTCAGTAAGAAAAAAGAGGAGTGCTAACTTGTTTTCTTACCTGAACTCGTGAGATTGCCAACGAAGAAGAAATGTAAAATTTGTTCAGTTGAGCTTGAGATTTCGAAATGATAGGATTGGAATTTATTTTGAAGCCTGCTTTGCAAATAAATATATTAGGTTGAAAAAGTTGTTATTTTGAGCTAAAAAAAGAAATTGAAAATCTAATGGCCTTGATGTTTGTCAACGTTAAATGTTAAATATGTTAAACGTTAGTGTGTTTCGTCTTTATTTTGCAAAATAAATGTATTATACTAAATTAGAGTATTTGATTTGCATCATTATAACATGTTTAATTATATGACTCTGAACCAAGTTTCGAACTCTATACATACATATTTTTTTCTTTGTACAAGAAGTGATGAGAAACTGATGTTCTTTCACATCGTGATACAAGAACAAAGAAGACCGAAAGTTTCCTTTAAAGTTTTTTAGAATAGGATTTTGATAGAGATTTCGCAAAAAAATCGATTTCGGTGAAGGAAATTAGATATAATGTTTAATACATTAGAAATAATGTATTAAACATTAAGGAATTTCATCCCTTCACTCAAATTGCTGGAAAATGTAGAAATAAGTAATATTATAAAGAGAGTTTTAAAAATAATTAAATAAAAAGTGGAAATAGATCTGGGAATATGAAAACATATTAGAAAGAGGTTAATATGAGTTGAATTAGGATAAAAATTTTGAAATTAATAAAAACTTAAATTAGATTAAAAGATATTATAAAAATTATATGTCTGAAAATTCAACACATTTTAGGAGACATCTAGCCTTTTAATTCTTTATATGATATTCACTTGGTTTCTTATTTTTTTGCCTGGGGATTCCAGATAAGAATTACAAACCAAATCCTTCCAGATACTTTTCCTTGGCTTTTCGAAACACTGACATTCCAGACTGATCTCCATTGGCGGATTTATTCAGTTATAAAATGGACATATCCTATATGGTATTCGGGCTTTCCACTGTCTGACAAGTTAAGCTCAAGTTTTCTTTCTTGAATTTTAGAAAATTGCACGCTGAGGCTGTAGCAATTTCAACGTCTTTTCAGAAAGAATTCTTGTATCGAAGTGACAGCTTCTTCAGGCTGAATATAGAAAGAACAGTCCCAGTAAGACATGGACATTTGAATATCCTTCGAACTTTTAGATTGAAACGAAGAATATTTCTTATAAGACCGAAAGTATATTTCAAAAATATTAGACGATATAGTGAGGATTCATAAACTTATATTTCGATTATAAATATTATAAGTTTATAGAGATTATGAAATGTTTCGATTTTATAATACGTACTGCATATTTTGAATTAAAAAAGTACATTGGAAAGTGTTTTAAAATTAAATAAAAAATATTTTATCAGTCAAAACTGAATATTTATGCTGGTTGTTAATTCCGTAATGTCCTTCAAAGGGTGTAAGAAAAATAAATTAATAAAATTATGATTAATTTGTAATTTGTAAATAATTAAAATTAGGAAACATACAATTTCAGTAAGCACCAACTTATGAAAAATTACTGAGTGCTTAATTTGATAACTCTAAATTCAACTTATATCATGTGGTGTAGTTTGAATGATTATTTTATAATGCACAAAACTAAACACAACTTACTGATGAGATATTCTATTGCAAATGTTATCACCTTAAAAATGCTGATTTATGGCATTTTCATATGATTATTACAGTTTCATTTTCATATTCATTTTCTTTCTAGAATTAAATTTTTATCGAAAATTAAAACAATATTTGTCAATTTTCTCTTTAACTTCCTTACTTAAAAAAATACAAATCTTCTTTTTTATGAATAATAAATAAGTTTAAGACTTTAAGCAGGACTATAGTGAAGGATTTTAATAAAGAACAGTGTGTGGTCTTTATTATTCTATTGTGTCTGAGTGTTATAACTTTTCAAATGTTAAGGAATTTTAATATGCTTTCCTGCACACTTTCTGAGTAAAGAAGAAAATTTTACAGTTAACTCTAACAGCTACTGAATGAATGATCATCTGGAATAGCGACAAACTAGGCAACCCTTGACGTTTTGAATACTAACTTTCTGACTTGAGAATCAAAAATTAAATTCCCAGAGTATTCAAAAATGTTCGATAATTTCTTTAAGGTTCTGTTTTTAATATTCGTCCTTAAAAATTGATATAACGTGAGGTCTAGTCGAATGAATCATTAGTACAGCTCAAATGAGTACCTATACGAAGTATGCCATGAATTCTCTCTTTTTATTGTTGTAGCTGAGAAATAGCTTGCTTATGTGTTTTTGTTTATTGTAAGAAATGATTTGTTTACTCTTCGTTTGTATATTGTTTCCTGTTAATTTGTGTTTTTGTGTAATGTATACACCCTTTTTATTACTTAGCCTGTTGAAAGTTTTCTCCGAATAATCCACAGACTGATATTGTAACAATAATCATACTGTTACGAACCTGTGGTTTTGCTTTCCCGCGCTAATACTGTCATCGTAAGGAAGACAGATTGACGGTAATATGTATTGAATAGTGAATGGGTGTGACGTCAGAGGTCACAAGACTTGGCAACAAACTTGGCGACTATTTGGTGACTTGGAAAGTGGAAAGTACAAAATGGACAAACAAAAGCAACAAAATGGAAAGTACCCGAAACGTCAAGAATTTTCCCGATCCATCCACTAGGAGCCGAGATACATCCAGAACGCTGCTTATTGGTCCAGAAGATGTTAGCCCCGCCCAGCGCCGGTGTATATAAGGCAGGCGACTGCGGTAAAGGAGATCTGAAGAAGAATCAAGTGGAGTCAAGCCGAAGTGCGATAATGGAGAGAAGCCGAAGATGTAAGGCCTGGTGTTCAACGAAGAAAAAAAGTAACGTGGCGGAATTAATCGAGAAGACCTAGAGATATAGAGGTCTTGAACTGAGGAGTCCCGACGAAGCCAGCGTCGTAGCCCGTTGTGTCGTCGTCAAGAAATGAGCTGTCCCAAACTAAGGAATAGTCCCGTTGTGCGAAGTAGTGAGTCGACAGCAAAGGCAAGAAAAGATAGAGATATAATTTCAGCCTGTTCTGGAGAGACCCAGGTGGTGTAAAGTGAATCCCTTAAAGATTCCCTCTCCGGCTGAATCCTGTCTGGCCGCTCTGTGAGCTGTGGACATTGACACTACAGAATTTCTACCTGTGGACTACTATCTGCAGATGTAGGAAGGAATCTTCATAGATTCAATTTACGTTCACAGAGATACCTCCAAACGGCTGAAATTCTTTCTACTCTTTCCTTGCTTTAGATGCGCAACTAACTCACGACTTCTCCCAAGACTCGATGCCCATTGATTTTTGACTCCGCATTCCTATTCCAATTCGGTTCTTCTCAAGATTACCGGCCTTTTATAGTTACCGGGAGGCGGCCATAAAATCCTCTAGGCCAATCCGGTGACTCCTGATGGTTTGATTGATAAAATTCTCAAAGTTTCAAGCATTATACATTTTGTCGCCAAACGGTGGCACAGGCCTGAGAATACTGACGCGGCACCCACTCAGCTCGTAACAGGACTGATCGAAAAACAAGTCGTATCATGATCTTATGTACGTGCCATTTTTCATACGAGAACATTAATCAGGCTGAAAAGCAAAATTACAGTTTTATAACAATACATAGACTGTAGTCAAATGTTTAATTAAAATATATTTATTAAAATATATTTATTAAATATATTATTAAAATATATTTAAAATATATTTGTGTTCCATTTAAATCCCTTTCGTATGACCAAAACGTTTTATTTCAAAGTAACATAATTGAAAAAATAAAACGAAATTCTTCTTTGAAAGTATTTCATTATTCATTCTAATTCTTCGAATGAAAAATGCATATTTTTTCTTGACTTCCCTCATAATAATTTTAATGATTTACATAGTTTTCATAGTAAATAGTTTTTTTTGAGATTAGAGTACTCTTTTATTTAAATAATTTTTTTACCAAAGTTTAATTCTCATAACTTCCCTTTAAGATATTTTTTGTAAAAAATGGAATACAATGGTAATTAATGGTAAGAGTACAATGGTAATTTATAAAAAAAATGGATCATTTTTAATATTTGAAATATCGATAAATCTACTAAATTGCTGAAAAAATTTCTTTTTCATGAATTATTAATCCATTCACTAAAATGCTTCCATTATTTATGCTCAATGTTTTTGCATTTAATTAATGATATTAAGTCCGTTTGATAAAATGTTTTGTTATTTTACTGCTAAAAAACCACACAATAAGAGATAATTCCAATTAAGCAATGTAGAGAAATTTTTTATCGTTTTTGTGTCCTTATAAACTGAGGCAAGAGCAAGAAAATGTACGAAGTGCGAAATCATTTTTCTTGAAACAATGGACTAAACAAAACTGCATGGCTTTCTTTTCGAATTTTGGAACTCTACATAAAACTGAAGCAGGTGTTAGAAAAAAATAACCAGCTTATTTTTTCATGTAGTTTTATTTATATTTTAACTTTTCATACTTGAATAACTCTCCAATTTTATAATTTTTTATCGCTTCTTTTCTTTAGAGATAATTAACATTGTTCTTTGTATAATAGTTTCTTTTTAAACTAAACTGAACCATGATTCAAGAAAAAAATGCTTTATCGTAATGAAAACTGAAACTGGTTTTTAAAATAATTAATCATTATTCGTATCACTGCTACTTTTAAACATTATCAGCACGTTACAGAGCATTAATGAAATGTGAAAACATTTTTTTCTATATTCGATGGGGACATATTCATTGCCTATAGAAATCTTATCCAGGCTTTCACCTCTGTACAAGACCACTTCTCTAGACGTCTCGCCATTACTGGCACTGTTCCAGGTCTTAGTACTGTAACGTCTCGATCTGGTTCAATCAAATAAAGGTTAGCGTTTTAATCAAATTACTTTATTTACAGCTTTCATTTACAGAAAAAATACTATTTATCATCTAGGTTAAATAAAAAGTTCCATGTGGAACACCAAAAGAATAGTTCCTCGAAATATTTTGGAGAAACTCACGAGAAAACTAACCGGCCTTCAAATTCTCACCCTGGTACTGGGACTAGCTCCAGGAATCCACCGAATTCCTCGCGTGGAATCTTCTCTCGAACTCTCGGCTATATCTCTCCACGAAAAAAAACTCCTCGCCTCTTCTCTTTTCTCTCTCCAAAAACATCGCCTTTTCTCTCTTCCTTCAACTCCACCTCTCATCCATATTGGAGCATTTGGGCTGCCGATTCTCCAAACGTCGTTCAACAACAAATTCATTGGTCTACAGTTGACCGCAGGAATGTCCGTGGTCCATTAAAATGCAGGATACGCACCTGTGTCGCAGATACAATTAGTGCACCGGTTGTCCTTTATCCTGTCTCACTCTGAAGGGCCAGATGTCAGTTCTTAGAAAGAGGGTTATCCACCTGTCTATCTGTAAGCAATTACACTACCATAAAACGTCGCCATTGAGGAGACCAGTCTGGAAATGGCAATTTAGGAGCGAGTGAAAAGGAAACCACTATGTTCAGGCCGGGGAGAAGCTGAATCATTACAGTACCAACACTATAGGCTCGACCGACCAGTTTAAGACAACGCCATGTGGGTAATAATATTCCCATCCACTATTTCTAATTTCCAAATACTGCTACCCAAAAACTTTTTTGATCACCCCTTGTAGGAGTTTGAATAAAGGTGGAAGTTCTTATTAAAAAGAGAGTCGAAATTCGAGTTTAGAAAGTATGTGTACAGAGGCTCTCTTTCGAGTGCCAATATTCAGCCAATTTTCTCTTGTGCTGCTGCGTTTGTTTAAAAGGGATTTCCTGCTTGTGCTTTGTTGATTTCTGCAAATGCTGTTTGTGTATGTTTCGTCTGTACTCTTTGGTTGAGATAAGATGTTTAGTTGTATGTGTTATTTACTTTTAATTTTTGATAAATGTAAATTAAATGCATATACATTTAAGCTGCTCATTATGTAATAAATTTATGTATTTTGAATATTTAACTCTAAAGTTGTATTTAAAAAGCTGCTGACAATCTGAAAGCAAAATTAGATGTCATTGTTTTCTTGAGTAATCTTATATTTATTTTTTTATTTATCATATAACTAAATTAAGTGCATATACATTTCCAGTTCATTATGCAATAAATTCATGCATTTTAATTATTTAATTCTAAGGTTGTATTGAAGGAGCTATTTCCCATCTGAAAGAAAATCCATATGACATTGTTATGACATATATAAATTAAATGCATATACATTTTAAGCTCATTACGTTGTAAATTCATGTAATTTTAATTTTTGATTCTAAAGTTGTATTTAAGGAGGAGATGTCAATCTGAAAGCAAATCCACATGATATTATTATCTTTTCATGATCTTATTTTTACTTTTATTTCCTGATATATGTAAATTTATCAGAAATTATATTATCATATTATATACTAAATTATTATTATATATGTTAAGCTCATTCCTTAGCAAATCGATGTATTTTGAATATTTAATTCTAAAGTTGTATTTAAGGCGCTGATGTCAAGCTGAAAGCAAATCAATATGGCAAATGTTATTTTTGTTATTAACTTCTAAGGGCTTGATTATTTCACAATAAATCAGAAAAACTGGAGTGATTTCCCTTACAAATGATTATTCCCAAGGATGAAATGTCAGTAGTGAACATGATATTGTAGAAAATGTGTTACTACTTTATTCCATTCATAAACGATGGTTACGACCTAATTTCTGGTATCCAAGTTGGAAAAATCGGACTTTAGCTATAATGAGAAAGAGAAGTGATAAGCGATTTGCAGTTCATTAGCAGAATTAGAGAAAAAGCTTTCTCGAATTTTGGTAACTGTTTTCAGAGAAAATATTACTTGATAATATCTTCCTTGGAAGTGAGAATAGAACCAGAAGGATGCGTGCTATAAAGAATTACTATTAATATAATTCAAACAATAAACTGATTCTCCAACATGAAGATCGTTATAGTTCTCTATGCTTTTAGTTAGCATGCTATTCTCATTACAGCGAATGATGAAGCATGAATAATAAAATTGAATAAGTAGTATTTTTTTAAAAAAAAACTGTTTAACTCAATCCCTTCTTAGGTCAAGAAAGACAAATTTTATTTTAGTTATTTTTAAAAAAATAATTATTATAAAAATGATTAATTTACTCAAGAACTGAGCTCGCATTCTTCATTCTCACTTGAAATATATTACATTCTTGCATTGGACAGTAGTATGGAAATTCTACTGCCTGTTGATTTCAATTTTCATTATAAATGGATAAAACTCTATTTAAAGTATTAAAAATTGAACACATAATTATATTGAATGCATGCAGTACTTGAAAAAACTGCATTAACATCAAATGACATCTACTACACGTTTCATATATCACTTATTAAAATTTTTTGCACTATTAAAACATTAATAATCAAATAAATTTAATTAATTATTTAATATTTTGAAAATCTGTATTAACATCAAGTGTCATCCACTAAAAGTTTTAAAAAATGTATTTAAACTTTAGCGGATGAATAAAAAGTATATTATTAATGACTGAACATTTGAACAAGACATATGAATAAATGTATATAGGGAGAATGTGAACTAATAGTAGGAATTGAAAAATAGAGATATAGAAATTCCAATTGAAAGAAAATTCCGTTGGAGTATAATATTTTTATGAAAATAATGTTTCCACCGACAGTGTATATCATTATTTAATCGTTTCTCCTAATTTTCTAACAGTTTAAAACAGAAACGATACATACCTATAATATCATGCACACGTCATTCATATTATAAAGTTTATAACGAACGAATAATTGTCTAGATTATTCTAAGTACCATTTGTTAGTATGCGGTTCCCATCTACGAATATTCCAGTATTCATAGATGAAATACTTGTCGTGAGTGACAGAAATATGAGAATGATTGAAATTTCATTCCTGGAGCGTCTTTGAAATGAATCCTTAATATACTAGGAATAGAATTCTAGTCTGATGACGAGGAAATCGTGAATCTCTAATTGTAAATTGCTCTTCCTTTCAACGGTGAAGTTGAATGCGGTTCGTTGAATTCGTTGAGCGTATGATTGTTATGAGCTTAATGTAAAGTTCTGGAAGCTTTATTGCAGATATAACCGAAATTTGCTGGTATCAATAATTAAGTTGATAATTTATCAGTAATAATAATTTGATATTATCTATGTGTTTGAAAATATGCTCCTTCTGACCGAATAAAAGTCATTTTGGAGCGGGCTGAGTGCATTTTCATTTTCTTGCATAGAATGCATAGTAATCGTCAGCAAATTCGAATTCGAGATTTTGACAAATCTTAAAATTTTAGACATCCATGAATTCAACAATCACGTTTTTAGAAAATGCTTTGAACTAGGTGGATGAAATTCCGTATATTCTTTTGATACAATTTTTTATTCGTATCTTGTATGAAGCAAGTCACATCAATAATGCCACAGCTCGAAACTCTTTGGAATCTGTGATTGTTTGATGCTGAACAAATTTAGTGTTACTGAGAAGCATTAAGACGCTACTTTTTGTGTAAAGCTAAATTTAAAAGAAAAAGCAATTCACATAATATTGTTTCATTAAAATAAAAATACATCGGAAGCTCATTGGGATTTCCAAAGACAGAATAATCTTACCCATGGTCTAAAGTCTGATCTCGACTTATAAAGTCAATTTTCATTCGGAAATACAAGTCTGTCAGTCGTCATGGATAAGCTCCAAATGGCGATGTCCACCGTATGCGAAGTTATATATTATGCATTACAGTCAATTAATTGATTCAAGAAGTAACAGCTGCTATATGGCGACAAAAAAAACTATCTTTAATCAACATACAAAGATTTCTTGCAGCAATGAGTGTTGATTATTATTTTCTTAGTATATGTTGTTAAAAGACAAAACCCCTTATTATCTAACTCTGCAACTCTATACAGATCTATTAGACAAGAAACGTTTTTGAATTGCTTAAGAAAAGCAGCTTTCTAAAGTTATTGCATAGAGTTTGAAATTATTTTATAAAATTATGAGCCTTATTGGTGAAGATATTATACTGTTTTCCTGAAAAAGATTTTTTCAATTTATAAATTTTCTAAAATATTTTTTTTTCTATTATTTCAGTGTTTCTTTAAAATCAATATATCTCCTTGGAGTTTTTTTATTATTTATATTGAACCTTTCTGTTTCTAACAATTAATTCAGATAGAAAGGATAAAAATAAATTTCTTGGCCATATTAAGTTTGTTAATGAATCGAAGTAATAAATAGAAAAGCCAAATGGCATTAACTTCCTTCTATTTCTTTCAAAGCATATGTAACGACCACGAGTAATCTTCAATCTCAAGTATTGCAATAAAGTAGAAGTCTAATTTATCTTAGAATCGTGCTTAGGAAATCATTTATTTAGGTTATCTTACAGAAGATGTCACAGTTTGTGTCATTTGTCACAAAGTCCACTTCAATTCAAGACCACAAATAACAATAAGTGTTTTTCGGGCAAGAATAGCGATCTGATTTCGATTAAAGGCTTTGTAAAAGATTAACGTATCCTACTAAGAATACAAACATTTTTAGTTACATCATTTTCAGTGAATAATCAAGAGTTATATCGATAAAAAAATAAATTTACTGACATTTGATTTAGCTATGAAAAGGGAATCCTTAATAGAATTTGACTTATGGTCTTTGAAGTGAAAATATATACACTAATATAAAATAAAAATATTTTGATAACTAATTCTTCTGCTAAATGGTTAGAAAAATAGAATTTTATATTCTCATATCACTAGACCATTCCATTCTGAAGATTAAGAATATTCGGATCCACAGCATTTAACTCATAACTTCACATTTTTAGTTCCAATTAACCATTAGTGTGTTTTGATAAAAGTGTATATAAGTCGACATAAGTGAACTATATGCAAATAATAATAACTATACAATACTAGTAAAAGCAGGTAAGAAAATATTTGTGATTAAAAGATAGTGATGAATATTGCCATTTATGCTTTATTCATTACCTACGTGATTTTCAGCTTCAGTTATTCATTGCTTACGCGATTTCGAGCTAAAATTACTTGTTGCCTCCAACTATTCAAAACCTTCAAACGAAAATAGGATTATGTTCTCACATGATAAAAAAAACCTTAAATAAGCATCTTTAATATTGCAAAACGGAAATCAAATAAAGTGGATAGTTTACCAACAATTGAACATGCCACATATGATAGACCATGTGAAAAACACGGGTTTTCTAGATTCAGACTACAAACACTGAAGGATTTGACGTGTCCTATGTCAATCGTCATTGCGAATGTAACACGGAAATTGAATTACAGCTGAAAATTGTTTTTGTAATAAAATAAATAGTTATAACTAAAATATTTAACAGCGCAAAAGATAAAATTTGACTTGAATATAAATTAAGGAAACAAGATGATTTTTTTTCTTCAACATAAATGAAAATCAAGCTTTTATCTTATATTTTCCATTATAAAATTTTATTTTTTGTATTCAATTGAAGGAAGTAAATTTTCAAATCAAACTTAAATCCTACAATTATGTTTAAAATGCAAAGATATACATTTGGTTCTAGTCAAACGATTTAAAATTTTGGCAGTTACTGAATTAATAATTAATCAATAATATAAGCCCTGTAACAAATTTATATTTGTGCAAAAGTTTCAAAATATTTGTATCTCGAATTTCAGATTTTGCAACAAATTCTGAACTTTTGGATACCAATAAAAACTATAATATGATGTTTTATTTTGGAATTGCCAGATACAAATATTGAAAAGAAATCTTATCAATTCAATGACATCTGTTTTTATCACATTTAAGAATGCTGATATTTCGAGTTCTGATTCAACGAGGAATTTATTGGGTTATAAAATCAGCACATCTGTATGGAATATATAGTTTATCTTTTCTATAAAAATAGCCGAAGTTTTCCTTTTCAATTTAAGAAAGCAGCATGTAGTAGCCAAAGCAATTTCAGCTACATTCCAGAAAGAATTCTGTGATCGAAGTGACAGCTGCTTCAGTTCCAAGTGGTAAAGAATATATTCAATAAAACATGAACACTGAATTAAATTTTGAACTTTTAGCCCGCATATGAAGAACAATTTGCTCATGAACATTCTAAAATGTGAAAAATTTATTTGGAATAGATTGAAATAATAAAGTGTATATAGGGTACATATAAATAATATTTCGAAATTTAAGAGTAAATGCAGTTGTATCAACAATAATAACAAGAGGTTTTGTAAAACTCTAGCACCAACACCAGTATTAACAATGGTTATGAATGAATGGCACAGCTTTCATTTCCATTGTGATAGACATTATCATTAACTTTTGATTAGTATTATAACGGAAATGCCAGCTTTAATTAATCATATTATATATATGTATACTAGCTGATTGATCGTACTTCTGTTTAAAAATTATCAGTTATATCCTTCATGTAACGTCATTGAAAAAATGCTTTATGCGACTTGTATACGTATATAACAATTCATCTGATTAAGCTGATTGATTAATCTTACTGCTGTTTAAAAATTATCAATTTTATGTAACGTCATTGTCAATTAAATACTTTGTGTGACTTTTCATTGTTAATTAAATACCTTATGTCACACCTTTTAATAGCTACTTCGTCAAAATATTTTTAAGTTTCAAATACTGATGATCATATAATTCACTCATACAGTTATACAGACCTTAAGCCCATAATGTAGCCTTAAGCCTGTGTATGTCTCTCTAATTATCTGTCAGATCTCGTAAAATTTAAACTTTAAAATAAAGTGGAAAGGACTAAACGCCAAATTGATATAAAAACATTTTTTTATTGTAATCAAGCATTTTTTAAATATAAGTAAAAGAGAATCATTAAGTGCTCTACTGAATAATTACAATAGTTTATGTAATATTTCAGGAACTATTCACCAAAAAATACTTAGATTCATCATAAAATTCAGTTTTTATTTTCAAAAGGATTTAAAAGATGCGAATAATAATATTTTGGTTTATCAACATAATTTCAAAAAATATTAAATCTAAATTTTATACATCTTTTAGTTATAAGGAATCTTATTTTATGAAGTGTTCTTCACGTTTCAACTTTCAAGTAAATAAATGCAGGTTTCTATCTTCTGTTATCAAATTTGATACACTAATGAAGTTTGAAAAAGAAATGTTTGGATTCTTCAACATTTGCATTCTTAGGCCAGTCAGTCTTAAAAAATCTTTGACGTTGATTGGGGTATCATTTTTGGAATTGTCGATGAAGTGGTTTAAAATTACCCTTTTCTATAGATTATTGATATTCAAATATTCTTAAATCAATCAGTTTTAGGGACTGTTGATTTAAGTTCATCTCTTTTTATTTAAAAGAGATGAACTCCTAAAACTAAAGATTCTTCATTTTTTAAAGCATATATAGAGTCGTGTTACGTACTATCTAGTTATACATTATTTAAATCCTTTTTATCCTCCCATTTCTATTATTAAAGTTTTAC
>JAPMOQ010030960.1:0-19960 GCA_026543055.1 Argiope trifasciata
TGGTTTTCGACCACATTGGTGAATCTTTTTTTTATATTGTTTAGTTCCGATTTTGATCTTTCCAAACCAGTTTATCTTTTCCAGAAAAAGGAAGGCCTGACCTATCATCCAGGGTCACATATTTTTCAGCTGACATTTCGATTTGAATTTTCTCAATACTCTAATTTTCATAAAAATTCTCCACCGTTGCCATGATATCTCAAAAATTAATAGAGGTATTGACATAAAAATTTCATCGTGTATTTTAAATAAAATGGGCAATGAATTGAACCAAGAGTTTTATGATGGGTGAAATACTTTTCCATTTATGGGTGTTTTTTAGAAAAATTAAGTTGTGAATTTATGGAAAAATTGCATATATACATATATTTTTTCCATAACTACTTTGAATCTCAAGATCTTTGTTAGATTTTGGTTCATTTCATTCATCTTTATGTTTTATAACGTGTGTGCAAAGAAATATAGGATGGCTGCATTACAATTTTGTGTAGAGTGTTAACCGTTTTGCTTAAAATTCTTTCTAATTTACAACAAATTTTCCTATTTCTCAAAATATATTATTTTTAAAAATAACTTTGTTACATTTATAGTACTTTGCATTATAACTGACAATACATCTAAAAACCGTAACTTTAAATTGCTTTTAAAAAATCCAGTTTTTGAAAAAAATTCCATTGAACGTAGTCGGATACTTTAATTTGAAGAACAAACTAAAATATAATCAGAAACAGCTAGATCATATTAATTACTGTATACTAAAATGTTTTATATACATATTTGGATTACGTTGGAATTTCAATTTGTTTTTTATTGGTCAGGTGGTGTAGCTAATCGTTCTAGGCGGCCAATTGGTTTTCTGGGAATATTGGTTTTATTTTATTTTATATAACTGCGTTAGATGTACCTTCATGTCGATGGTTCTGCCAATTTGTGTGTGTTCAATGCCGTGAAAATTTAATTCTTCTGAATTCTGAAAAGTGTTGTTTTCATGTTTATGTACCTTTCCAAAGGAAACAACTCCCTAACATGATCAGGTGTTTGAAAACGTAAATATCAGGTTTGTCCGAGTTTTAAATTTCGCGATATTGTAACCACTTTTTAATTTGTCTTGAAATCGATATAGATTTTAAACAGAATACTTTTTTCTATTGCGTCAGCTAGAAAAGCTATTGCGTCATTCATTTCGTTTCCCGTGGATTTAATTTAATTCTTTTACTTCATTCAATAATTTTGCACAGGAAACCATCCATGTCGACAAAATAATATGCAATGATTTAGAATTTTGGAAGAAGCAGATGGCAAGTTCGAAGAAATTGAAGAAGATTTTTCATTTTAAATTTCCCATTATTCCATTACCGGAGACAGGCAGGCTTATTTACAAGCAGAAGTGACGTGAAAAAAAATTAATTTTGCCTTGTGTTTTAAAGCATATTTTGATTGGGAGAATATTGTTTGTAGTGTCAATATATCATTCAGATTCTCATGGGAATTTCTGAATGTGTAACTTGCAAAGCAAGGGAAACACAGGGTTCTTTTTATAAAACCAGTTGTTTAGGTTATCATCGCTCTCACCGAGGGATTCGCTGACTAAACATTTTTACAAAGCATTTCTTGAATTAATGAAGTAGATAACGTGGAATCAGATGAGGAAATAACAAAATACTTTAGAATGGCTTTGATAAGAGTTAAATTACCCTTCCAGTGGGCGCGGCCGTCATACCAACACGAAAGGTTGCGCTATTTCCCACATACGCTAGCCCGCTTTTCTTTTTGGCAGAGTTTGCAATTTTGTCACTTACACTTCTTCAATACCTAGTTCAGCTTTCCTCTTTAGCACCTTTCATTTTAGCCCACTTTTTAGAGACTTGGGTGCTTTTTTTCTACATTTTCCTTCGTAAATGCATTTGCCAACTGTCGCCAGTCTAAAACAAACCGCATTTATTTGTAAAATCATACAAAATCAGATGTGACAAAAACTTACATGAGTGGTCGCGCGTATCTCTAAAATATTAATATCCGATAGGCAGAGACCTATAACGCCTCAAACTTTCGAAGTCACCTGAAAGTAGGTCAAAGGGAGGGGGAGAAATAGCCAAGGACAGGCGTTCCCAGCACCACCAAATCTAAAGGTATAAAACGAAACTCATCTCTAGTGTATCCCTCACATACGCGTGCCCGTTGGGAGGTTAAGATAAAACTTTAGATATTAATTTGGATTTACGTTATAAGTTAAAATATCCTTACGATTCCCCGCCCTCTACCACAAGACGCGTAAGTGCGTCAGGGCACAGCTACACCCTACAGTGGTGTCTGAGTCAGAGGTTAATATTTAAATGCATATTGAAAGTGACACCTCAGTTTCCCTTACCTTTACATTGTATCCGCCAGGGGGCACCTTGAAATGAGGATGAGATGCTTCCGGTATGGTGGTTGGATCTCGCCAACCTGGTGGGCACAATGATTGGTGGGGATTCTGGCCCTCCCATCGATGACGGGATGTACTTCCTAGGGAGGGTTAAACCGTGACCGGTGATGGCCCTTAGGAATCAACCACATTTCCCGCCAGTGTTGCTGTAGTGGCGGTCCGGTCATTCACTCTTGCGAGGTTAATCTGTGTACCTTAATGGTGTGTAAAATGTTTCTTCAAGGTCAAAATACAATCAACGTTTTGTTTTCATAAAATCGTACACTAAATTTAAAGGACAAAGATCTTAAAATTAGAACTGCAATTGCAGGAAAGATTCCAAGAAAATATTTAAAATCCATATGGTACTCATATAAAATGGATAACATTTATGGCTCTTAAAAATTCAAAGATATTCTTGTGAGTGTGTTCTCCCACCCATTCACGCATCTTCGATGTTAAAGAATTAAAATACGCCATACGATGAGAATTAAATTTAGGACATCGAATTAAAATGTGTAAAACTGTAAGATTGGCACTGCAGTCTGAGCACATCGGTGCACGCTGACCAAACAAAAGATGTTTGTGCGTAAGTCGAGTGTGACCAATGCGTAGTCTGGTTCATTTAACATCTGCTACACTGATCGAGACAACAGGCCACAAGTCAATAGTAGGTTTAATAAAATGCAATTTATTTTGCATTTCTCCATCCCAAAATTTTGTCAAACAGAAAGTATTTATTTACTTATCGTATGTCCCAAACAGATCAGTGTGAGTGCATGGTGGTGATAGACTATGTAGGGCCACCTACGCAGCACAATCAGCCTTTTTATTGCCTACTATACCTACATGACAAGGTATCCAGCAGAAAAGTATTAAAAGAAAAACGGGATAAAAGAAATAAGAGGAATTTTTTTTTTTAAATTTAAAGTATTATTCACGACTTAATTTTAATTTTTCTGGTAGGTAATATGTTCTTAATTTTGCCACATGAACAATAATCAGTTTCCTTATTTGTCAATGCATTCGATTTAGTTATTTCATTATTTACATCTGAAATTTTATTTACTTTTTCATATGGACCTGAAAATACTGGTGATAATTCTCTACGATTTGGATAGCTAAATTCCTCATGCATTACAACGTCACCAAGTTGAATGGAGAATCTATATATCTAGCATCTTATTTTATTTTCAAAATGATATTTCATAGTATCACCTTTAGCTATTTTTCTAGCTCCTACTGGAGAGTAGAATTGATTTTGAGTTAAGTGAGGACAATAAGGTAAAGTGCCAAATAACAAATATGCAGGAGTAAATTTTGTGACAGAATGGGGTGTTAAATTATATTCGTCGATTACTTGTTCTAAAAGTCTAATTCATGGAATTTCAGTAGGAGAACCTTACACTTTAGTGACTACTGATTGGTTAACACTTTTATATTTCTCATTAGTTTGTGGATGATGTAAAGATGTTAAAAGAGGTTTGACACGGTCATTTCTGAGGAAATGTTTCAATTGAGATTAGATAAAGCACCATTTCTATTAGTTAGTCATTCGGGAAACTTTCTTTAATATATTAATGTATAAGTTTCGGATTTTTCATTTATGGGAGTCAGGAGTAAAATGATTCAAACAACCTCTTTATAGAGCTTTAGCTAAGAGTAAAATGACTGTTGAAGAATTTGAAGCGTTAAACATACTCAATTTTCGTCCCTTGATTCCATTATCAGACAGCATTAATGAATATGAAGTTTTTAACTCCTGTACATTTTATCATCGGACGCTCAATGACTTCAATACCTGAATCCGAAATTGTGGGTATTTCTGATAATAGGTCGTCGATCTAGCAATAAACTACCCAAAATATAAATATAAGTTTTAAAATTTTCATTTTTGTACGGAAAAGCCCAAGCATATCGATGGCTCTGCTGGAACACACACGACATGACCCTTTTTTAAGGGGCGGACGAACTCATTCAGCCATCTGCAAGTCAGAATTGAGATCCAAATTAGGGAGTGACTTAGTAACCTCCGTCTAGTAACCTTTCGGTTAATAGACGGACGCTCTACCAAGCAGGTCACCGCGACCCTTTTGGAAATCTTTGTTAAGCAGATGTGAAAATTTTTGTAGTTTAGTTGTTAGATTGGGTTTTAGTTATTTTAACGTCCCATTGTAAAGCAACATTAGAGCTATTTTAGGACGGACCTCATCATTTTGAACAGCGGTAAGACGACGAGGAAGACACCTGTGCTGGCAATCCCCTCTCCACATCACACCAGCGGGAGAACGTTTGGCCTGACAGATTTAATGCGCAAGAGACTCCTTACACGACGGTTCTTTGATGAAATCAAGTCTCGAACCTAAAACCCTCCGGTTGCGAAACTGAGATCTTACCCCCAGGCCACTACGACCCTAGGAAACTTTTGTAAATTTAAGTTGTTTTTTTTGTATACAATTTATCATATTAAAACAGTTTTATGCGTTCAGTACAAAGAGAAAAACTTACACTATTACGGTCGCTGAATGTTGATTCTGAATCCATTTTAAATTAAAAAATGATTTCTGACAATATGGAATCCCTGTTGGTAATATCTATCCATGATCTTCCTTGCGGACCATCAAAAGTTTAAGTTTTCTCGGAAGACATTCAAAAGTGTTGAAAGAGGGGGAGCAGAAATCTCCTGTGCACCCTCCCCTCTTTCCCAGTCAATGTACCTCAAAGAATCGGGCTTTCCGTTTCTCAAGGATGGTAAAGGAAGGAAGGCTGTTTTGACGATGATGTATCCAGTTTTCATACGAGACAAAATGGGTGAAATCAGACTCATGGTTGGGTTTGGACGACGGGCTCATTACTTTAATATTTTAAATACATCGATTATAAGTATTTACTAAGAAAATAGTAAGATGCAAATATATGAAACAAACGTAATAAATAAAAATTCTATATTTAATTAAATCCTCCGCAAGCGATCTTCGGAAGAATGTTGCTAAGTATCTTGAACTAAAGGCTAGAATATGGTATAAATGCTTCACTCATTATATTGAAATGCTTATGTTACGATGGGTAATAGCGAGGATCGAACTCGCAACCTTTGGGTTTATTGCCAGATAACATAACCACAAGACACAAATGATCACTTCGTCTCGAGGATGTTATCTGGCTTATAAGATTTCCACTATTATACTTCCCCCTCCAGTGAGAGGTGAAACAAAAGATATTTTGTGTTGTTTTTTGGTGATCTTTTTGGCTGTTAAGTTTTTAATGCGCCTTATCCATTTTTTTTTGTTTGGCTGATTATTAATCCACTTCTTTTTTTATTGGCTGATTATTTATCAGTCTTTTTTTATTGCCTGATTATTTATCAACTTCATTTTTATTTATTTTATTGACTTATTATTTATCGCCATTTTTAATGGGCTGTTTTTCTTAATCGCCAATTTTTTATTTGTTAATTATTTATCAGTCTTTATTTCATTTGCTGATTATTTATCATCTTAAACTTTTTTAATTCTGGAAGGAGGGCGACAAAGCAAATGCTCGAAGGTTGTGTATTTATAATTTTATTTTCATCGTCCTGGGTCACCAATGTTGCGATTGGCGATAGCTAGGCCCAAACTCACGATCTTTCGGTTCGTAGCCACATAACATGACCACAAGACTAAAAGTGATCACTCCATCTTGAGGAACTCGGTGTTAAGGTCTCGGCTTTGGAACCGGAATGTTTCAGGTTCGAGACTCGATTACACCGCAGAACCGTCGTGTGAGGGGGTCTCTTGAACGTTAAATCTGTCAAGCCAAACGGCCTCCCACTGGTGTGGTGTGGTGAAGGGGTGCCAACTCAGGTGTCGGCCTCGTCATCTGACCGTGGCTTGACACTATCAAAATGACGAGGTCCATCCCAAAATAGCCCTAGTGTTGCTTTACAACGGGACGTTATTATAACTAAACTAAACTAAACACTCAATGTTGAGGATGTTATTTGCCTTATAAAGCTTCAACTGCACTTATTTTGTTCGATTACATCCGAGGGAGTAGTCTCCTCAAAAATTCTTAGAAATTTTCCCTAATAATATTACCCCCCCCCCCTCTTTAATAAAATTGGTTAAGATCGCGAATGTCTTTCATGGCAGTGATAACAATAGCTATCAAAATTGATCATTGGCGTGAATTGGCTTGTGTTTTTCGTGCGATACTTAGCTGTTTTTAGGCGATTAATCTCTTGCTTTAGCATTGAGTATCCGAAGATAAGATTTGAGTTTTAGACGCGTTGTTTTTAATCGATTAATATCAAAATTTGACAACCATAAAATCACATACAAAATTCCATATATTTAAATTGCGTTTTGAGTTATCACGTTTAAATGCTTGTAAAAGAACAAACAGGTAAGTCAAACCCTTGATGGAATGGGTTTCAAATGAGGTAGATATCTACACGTTAGAAGTCAAATCTATATACCAAATTATATCTACTTAGTGTTCTTCATTTTGTAGTAATATTATTGCATTCAGATAGGCGTATAGATTCACCATTCCTGGATAAATTTCCCATAAAGTTGGATAAATTTCTTCAAATTTGATATAAAAATCTTATACCATCATCCATATTCCATCCAACTTAAAAAGATTTTTAGTTTTCTTAATCAGAAACACACAGAATGTCGTAAATGTGTTTTTCGAACTCGGAAAGGTTTAAATTCAATTCAGATATCAGATTTCTGAATTGAATTCAGTTTAAAATGGCTCATTAAACCACAGAATATTCTTAAGAAATTGGTTCGACAAGCGAAATGTCAAATAATTTAGACCTGCACTAGCATATTTACAAACATGATGCTACAACTTTTATGGCGACATTTTCTTTGGCACAGGTCTACATCATTTGGCGAGTTTCAACTTGTGGTCGACTAACCGGAAATCCAAACTTCTTATATATTTTACTGAAAATTAATATTTAAACATAATTACAGCAATGATCAAATATTATAATACTAGAATCATAATGGCAACAAGTCTAAAGGTAAAGACTTAGAAGACACTCTTATTTACTTCAAAGGGAATGCCAGATTCAGAAGACACAGCTTTTAAAAATTAAATGCAATTCTTTATAAGCTTTTACCAGAACTATGAATCTATTACATTCCATCTGAATCATAAGACAAGTATTATTGGAAGTTTAAGATTAGGGTTCTGTATTTGTAGTAGTAATAAGTCGCGAAAAGGTATTGACTATTGCATGCTTGAAATAAAATATTTGAAGAGATTATTATATAGATGACAATGTGATAGATAAGATATTATTTTGAATTTTTAAGCATTTCAGAGAGAAAATATTTCTTTTTACTGTTTGATTAGTTTTCAAGCATGCTATTTAACAAGTCCAATGCGAAACTCTTTCAAGACCTTGAAGACAGAAGACCCATTTCTAAAAGAAGTACAAAGATGGAGTATAACCTAATTACCTAAAATAAACTTTAATTATAAGAATAACCTTTATTCCCTAAAAATAATACTAACATTTCAGAGAAGAATAATTGAGATATACTGAAAGCAGCTTCTAAAAAAGTAGGAAGAAACCGATTTCCTGAAAAAGAAAACAAATAAAATTCGGCATGAAATAGAATTCGACAGATTCTACTCGTGAAACTAAACAAAAAAGACGAAGAATTGCGAAAGGTGAAAGAAACAACTCTCAGTTTCAAGATCTGCTCCAAACAAAAAGATCGTTGGGCAATCTCCAAACAGAAATTAAAAAGAATGGACAACTGGAAAAATCTTGCAAAAAAGGTAAAACATACAAAACGGAGAATCTGAAAGTGAAATTCAAAATTTTGAACTAGCATTGACAAGAGAGAAACAGTTCGTTCGTGCATCACAGAAATATATAGTAAAGCACATCTACAGGGAACAAAATACTACTCGCAGTGAAAATTACGAATTCTTAAAAAAATTCACTCCAGGGAAGTTATTTCGAAATAAAGTCAACGAAAAGGAATTGCAATATAAGGAAAAAGACGTGATGCTGGGGACACAGAAGAATGCAAAAATAAGGACTTCAAACAAACAGTATTTGAATGAATCTATAGAAATAAGAGAAAAGAAAATGAAAAAGTTATTAAAACGCTAAGTGTTCAAATAAGTGTGTGTGAATAGGCTATATGTGGACATAAAAACGAAATAAATAGTCTGGAACAAATATTGGCAGAACGAAAGAGTGCTATGAAACCAGAAGAAACAAATATCAATATTCAACTCGTTATTTTTGAAAAATTCACTTTAAAATTGAAATCTACATTTCTTCAAATTTCTTCTCAAGGACAATTTCTCATGTAGAAAAATTTCAAAATAAACAAAAGTGGAGTCAAATTTAAAACTAGAAATCTGTTCGGGATTTATTTGCCAAATTAAATTAAAATATGCGATTGCAATATTTCGCCAATGTCGGCAAATTGTGTTCAACATTAAAAACTTGCCAAAAGTCTGCCACGTTGAATGCTGGCAAAAAGTTTCAAAATGCTCTTCAAAGAGAATTTTAGGTTTTCTACAAAACTGAGTCATCACATTTGCAAGTTATCAGCAGAAAAACATTAATTTAGTTGGGTTAATATTGTATTTTTATTTTTTACTTTAGTCAAAAAATTGCAATGTAAACTTATTTTTCCATCATCCAATTTTAATTATTCAATTCAACCTTTCTTAGGTTTGAGAACAAGTTACTATTTTATTGTTGTGAGAATTTTGTTAAATTCAGTCACTTTAACCAAGAGTTAAAATCTCTGTCATATAGCAATACTGCAAAAAAAAAGAAAGAAAGAATTTGCAAAAGACATTTTTTTAAGAAAGTTTTGAAGAATCTTTTCGGTACTTTCCCGTTCCGCAGGTGCAAATGTCGGGGATCGGACTCTGTCGCCTCATAAAAACAATACAAAAAATCTCGTTGTTGTTTGTATCATATTTGGCGACTTATCACCTGCTACAGCGAAATTATCTTCTTTTCTTTTTTAAAAAAAATTCATGTTTAGCGTTCATGTTTTCATGTAGTGACCAATTCTAATATTTTCCGCTAAATAATTCTAAATTGTATTTTTTTTCAATGCAGTAACACTTTTGGGAAAAATCCTAATTTAATATACCCCATCCCATTAATTCATTTATCTTTAATGCTTCTATTATCTTTCTCTCTATGCTTTCATTTTATTTCAACGTTTTTTTGGCGTTGCCTTATGCTGCTTCTTTTGCATCTTGTACATGTGAATAGAAGAGTTTGAACAGCGAGTCTTTTGATAGCTATTTTACTTGTAATTTTTTATTAATTGTTTTTTTATTAATTGTTAATAATTTCATTTTTAATTGTTTTTGTAAGCTTTTCACTAGTGTAACGCCACTTTGGGCAAACACCTAACCATCATCAGGATACCCCTTCCCAAGCCAAAGATGTCGCCAATCAAAATGGCGGCTTGGCAACGTTGAATCAGACGCGCATCTGTTTCACGGTATAGTTTATAAATCAGATAAACAATACCATGAAACAGCTTCAGCTGCCGTCCTTCTTCATTAAAATTAGAAACTTTATCGATCCCAATTGTTTTGTCTAAGATTTCTTCTCAAATTTTTATGAGTCACAATTGCTGAATTGCCTCTGAATTCCCAAATAAAGAACTTTTGGAAATGGCTGTGCTGATATGTACTTAAGGTATCCGACTACGTTAAAAACACTTGTTATCGCCCGCTGTGACGAATTTTTTTTAATTGTTATTTCTTGTAGTTCAGACTTCCCTTTTTTCCAAAATAGTTTATATTTTCTAGAGAATGGGAGATCTGTCTTATCATCCAGGATCACATGTTTCTCAGCTGAAATTTGTATTCAATTTTTTTAAATTTTTATAAAAATTCTCCACCTTTAACCTGATATCTCAAAGACTAATAGAAGTGTTTACATAAAAATTTAAGGGTGTGTTTTAAGTAATATGGGCAATGGAATGAACCAAAAGTTTAATTGTCGGTGAAATACTTTTTCATTTATATGCGGTTTTAGAAAAACTGTCGAAAATTTATGGTAAAAACGCCTATTTTTACTCATCACTTCTTTGCATCTCAACATGGTTTTCAGATTTTGGTTCATTTCATTCGTCTTTATATTCCATTACTTGCGTACAAAGAAAAATGGGATCGTTTCATTGCCATTTTGTACAGAGTGTTAACCGTTTTGGTTTTAAATTTCATTAAAATTTACTTCACATTTTTCTATTTCTCAAAATATTTAATATTTTCAAATAATTTTGTTGTATTTATAGTATTTTGTATCATAATTGACAATTCATCTAAAAACCATAGTTTTAAATAGTTTTAAAAAATCCACCTTTTCAAAAATTTACCTTCGAACGTAGTCGGATATCTTAAAACAACAAAATTAAAAAGTATGTTCGGCATCTAAAGGGACTAGGCAGAATATATTTAACTTTTGAAAATAATAAACAAAACATCCTGGAGTTTAGCTAGCAGTCGGAGCCGTAATCTAGCAGCTTGGGAAGAAATGAAACAAATCGGGTACGCCGTGTTATTGCTTACCAACATGAAAAAGGAGCAGAGTAGAATTTTTTACTTCAAACTTTTTACTTAAAAAACCTTCCAAAGCATTTTTAGCAGCGAACCTATTAGCTTCACTAGCGCATTGGAATATAAATATGCCAGAGTAATAGAAAGAACACAAGGAAAAAAGAAACCATTCGTTCATAAAGTCTTTGCTGCTAGAGATGATGTTTTTTTTAATAAAAAATAAGAATTTTCGAGAAATAAGAACAAATGAACTAATTCAGTTCAAATAAATTTTTATTTAAGAAGGAAATATTTTAGGAATTTCTGCATTAAAAAAAAGTCGAAACTTTATAGCAGGCAATTACAATTAACTGTTACTGTGCATTAAAAATACACTTCTAAAATGTATTTAACTATATGAATAAAAATGAATGTTTGTCTGCATGTCTCTTATGCCTTCCTTAATTGTTCATCCGATTGTGATGAAACTTGGTCAGCTTATTTCTTACATCTACGGGATGGCTATAGGCATAATGCCATTATTTAAACTAAAAATTCCTATGTTAACCACATCTATTTATCAAGGGTTCATCTCCAAATAACTCGCCCAGGAAACACAATAAATTAAGTAGAATTGCTAAATCCAAGTGAAAGGTTAATATTCTGTAGTTATCGGTTACAAATGCCATGCAAGTCATTCTCAGAGGTAAAAACTTTATTACAGATTATGCGAGGAAATTCTGGGGAGATTAAACCTGGGGTTTTTAATCTTTGATTAAATGTTAGCGTTTTTCGCAGTAACTACCAAAATTATTGCAGTAAAAATAATGTCGCTCCATCTTCATTTTCAAAAATTATCGTTTCAAATATGTTAACGATTTTATGGTATAAATATATTTTCTATGTTTCATCAACTTTAAAAGAAAATATTTTAATCCCATTTTCTAAAATCAAACTGAGAATTCTGAACGGATATTAAACGAATCGCGAGATGCAATAAATAGTTTCTTTCATTGCCATTCTGAAAGAACACCAAGTTTGACAATTCTAAAAGAATACACGAATCTAATTTATAAAAAAAGATATTTGTTTGTTCGTATTTTATATACCGTTATATATGTTCATCATGTTTCGATAAAACAAAGCCAAATGATGGATTGATTGCGCTTCATAGTATTTTTTCTGCAGCAGCAACGCGCCGGGTACCAGCTAGTATATATTAAAAATAGGAGGATAGAATTTTGAATTGGCGAGTGACGGTTGTGATTCTTTCCATTCCTTGTGCATTCAATCTTTGCTCTCTTACCGTGTATTTTCCAGTGTTTTCAACAGTTTCTTTTTTTAATTTGTGTTGCTAAAATTTTCTGTCATACTTTTTATTGATTTAAGAAGATAATCTATTTTTTATAACGAATTCGAAATTCATTTTCGTTAATAATTGATGATGATACAGTCACGAGCTAAATCAAGCAATTGAACATGGTGACAGAGAAAATAATAGTTTTAGTTTCTTTTTTAGTTTAATTATATTAAGTCCCATTTTGAAGCAACACTTGGGCTAATTTGGGACGGACCTCGCCATTTTGAATGGCGGTCAGATGACGAGGAAGACACCTGAACTGGCACCCTCTCATCACCACACCAGCACCAGTTTGGGCTAACAGATGGACAGATGCAAGAGACCCCCCTCACACGACGGCTCTTCGGTGGAATCGAGTCTCGAACCTGAAATCATCCGTTTCCGAAGCCGAGAAATTACCATCAGGCCACCGTGGCCCCCAAAATAATAATAACTATGGAAATAATAATAAAACCACCAACGAGCATGTTATGTGCCTCGGACCAAATGAATGCCAAGAATTTAATGTTATTCTGTCGAATGCAGGCATATTGCAGAAAGTGCCCTAATTAAATTTGTTTCTATTGCAAGGTTTCATCAAAAACAGTATTATTAGACATGACTCAGCTAGACATGAGTTAACAGACATGACAACGAATAACATGAAATACAACCGGCAGGACAAAATATTGTGGGAATTGCTTACAATCTCTCAACTTGGATCACATTCTGTATGGCGCCATGTTGGTCATATCGCAAGGTTAATCACGTGATGCATCACCACCATTTTGGTAAACTAGAGTTCGGCGCTGAGACTGTGAGACGTTCCCACTCTGTATCTTTTTATGTGCTAAATGTTTGTTCAGCTGTGTTTTTTCCTCTTAAACATTAATAATTACATTTATATAAATGCTGGTTGTTGCCTTTCTCCATATTACCACAATATTACTTAAGACAAAGGAGTCAATTTGCGCTCTGCAATGACTGGCACTAAATAAATTGATGGATAAACATATCGCAACAGATGTCATATGGGAAAACAACACTTCACTCTTCTTACTATTTGACATACCAACAAATAAACCGAAGGATGTACCAGCAACAGAAATACAGGATAAAAATAACCTTATATGAAATGTGACCTGAAATGTGATTTGTAGAGCAAAATGCTCCCAAAGATGTCGTAATAACAGTTCTGGGAACATCTCTGTCAGATTCTGTCAAAATTTGGTTTATTAACCAGGTCACCCAGTTGTTGACAGACCGCCCGCGACAATGGAACAAATGCTTTTATTTTATAGATATAGATAGCGAACATATAGATTGGCCATCCTAGCTGTGTTTGTGGAAAAAGTGACATTTGCCAATTTGTAGAGTGACAAGCCTTGGGTCTGGCCAAGGACCTGAAAGATGTCTTAACTGCAGCGGTCCTCATAATGCCAAGCATACATCATTGCCAGCATATACAAAAGAACAAAAAACACGTGAACGTAAGAGCACCATAACTACTGGAAATGCTCGCAGAACTTTACAAGCATGAAATATTCTGATACTGTCAAAATCATATACAAATCATAATCATGTGTCATGAAATCATATATAAAAATATAAAGACTTTTTCATAAGACATGAATAAAAGTTTTAAATGCATTTTTTGAAGGACTTCGATTTTATACAAATTTTGATACGCAATTATTATTATTAACGTCCCGTTTTGAATGAACATTCGCACTATTTTGGGACGGAAGCAACACTCGTCATTTTGAATCGCGGTCAGATGACGAGGAAGACACCTGAACTGGCACCTTCTTCTCCAAACTTTCACACCACACCAGTGGGAGGACATGTGCCCCCAAAGGATTTAACGTGCACCAGACCCGCTTACACGGCGTTTCTGTAATTTTCCGGTTCCGAAACGGAGACCTTAACACCAGGCCACCGCGGCCCAGGAGGGTTCAGAAAAGAAATTAAACTAAATAAACTGAAAACAACTCTGAAAAGAATCGAAACTTTTAGTGCCGAAAAGTCAGCTTCCAAAGACATTACGCAACGGAGTTAGAAGTGAAATGAAAGAAACACGGAGAATTGCAAGAAGAGTTGGACAAGATATGCGAACAATATTGTGGTATTGAAACATCGGAAGATATAGAAACCATCCTAGAAGATACTGATCAAATAAATACACGGATTGAAGAAACAGATGTAGGTCTGAAAATACTTTGGAATTCTTTTGAAAATTATTTGAAAATAAACAATGTTTCAAAGCATAATGCTGTAACTAAAATCCGATTTCCGAAAATCCCATTACCAGAGTTCTGTGGACAAATAGCTGATTTTGCAAATCTTTAAAATTTATTTGTTAATTTAATCAGCAACAATGAGTCATTCAATGGTTCTCAAAAGCTGTATTATCTCCCATCATATTTTAACAGGAGAAGCTAAATGATTAGAACCATCTAGTGATAACTTTCATTCACTCTTTAAAACATTGTCAGATCGTTGTGAAAATCAACGCGAATTGATACACTCTCATATACTAGGAAAAAAAATGAGAAATTCGTAGCGAATCTTCTAGAGAATTGTACTCGCTGGTGTGGTGTGGAAGTTTGGAGAGGGGGGACAGCTCAGGTGTCGTCCTCGTCATCTGACGGCGGTTCAAAATGACGGTGTCCCTCCCCAAATAACCCTAGTGTTGCTTCAAAACGGGACGTTGTTATAACTAAACAAACTAAAGAAATGTGCGTTTTATTGAACTGTGTTAAAGTTTTCTACTACGCTCTAAAGAAAAAAAGTTGAAAAATTTGATTTAAAAAAAACTATTTTAAACTATGGGTTTTAGATCTATTATCAATTATAATACAAATCACAATAAATGCAATAAAATTATTTAAAATATAATATATTTTTGGGAATAGGAAAATTTGTTGTAAATTTTAATGAAATTGAACCAAAACGGTTTACACTGTACAGAAAAGGGTAATGCAGCAATCCTATTTTCTTTGTGCATAAGTTACAGAATACAAAGACGAATGAAATGAATCAAAATCTCAAAAAAAGCTTGTGATGCAAAGAAGTGATGGGTAAAAATATGCGTATATATGCAATTTTTTCATAAATTTAATACTTAATTTTTCTAAAAACGCCTCAAAAAGAATTTCACCAACAATAAAACTTTTGGTTCTTTGCGTTGTTCATATTATTTAAAACACACGTTGACGATTTTACGTAAATACCTCTTCTAGTTTTGGTCATATGTTAACAATGGAGAATTTTTTTAAATCAAAATTAAAGTTTTGAGAAAATGGAACTGAAAGACAAATGTTAGCTGAAAAAAATTAGTGACCCTGGATGATAGGTGAAGATAAACTGTTTCGGAAAGGGGAAAGTATGAATTACAAGAAATAACAATTTTTTAAAAAATACGCCAGATAACCAGTTATTTTAACGTAGTCGAACACCTTAATAAAAACATAAGATTGTTAAATGTTCTGAAATTCGAACAAAATAAAATATATGATTTAATGCTAAACATCATTCCGCATAAAATAGACAAAGAAATAACGAAGCAATTCGAGTTTTTTTTATATACGGCATAAATTCCTTCATTTGAAAATTTGATGGAATTTCTAGAAAAGCGAAGCTCTTTGTTAGAATGTATTAACCGTATTCTGAGTAAATTCGAGCGTTTTTAAAAGAGCTCTTATAATTCATAATAAAAATGCTAGTGCTAAAGCTTGTATTTTAAGCGAAAATTATCACTCACTATTTAGACGCGTTACCTTTCAATATCAATCTATCGAAAATAGAAAGAATTTTGTTAAGAACAACAAATCATGCATTCACTGTCTTAAGGTATCCGAACACGTTGTACAGGTCGATTTTCGGAAAAAATGACATTTTCCAATAATTATTTTATTGCATAGACCGGTCTTTGAGCAATCCAACACAGGTTTACTTTTGTCTCTACGTTTATTAGAAGTCAAGATATTAACATTTTCGTAATGATCGGTAAACCGGAAGTGGACATTCAAATAACCAGAAGTACCTATTTAAGGACCAAAAACATGCTAAATTTTTTATAAACTCAAATTTAGTTTTCAATAAGGAAAATGCTAGGCATAGAAAAACACAGAATGACAATGAGAGCTTTAGCGTGTTTTTGTGGAAATTTGTACCTAAAGATGTCTTTGTCTAGCTCTGAATCTTCAGATTTGCGATATTTATGTCTGTAATACATTTTAGCCAAGGTTTTAATAGGATTACTGAATATTTTTAAGGTTGTTGGAACGTATTCTAGGACAAATTCAGTTAAAACATTTGTTGAGGGCGACAAAAACCCGAGGATGTACAAATAAAAATATTCTTGCAACGTTTCAAGTTGCAAAAGAGGCACTTATAAATAATATTTACGATTTGTATACATTGTTGCATTACCACTTTTATTTAATTTCAAAAATAGAAATTTTTTAAGCTTTGATTCATTCGAGTAATATTTTCACAGGATGCTGAGCATTTCACTTCTGCAATTAGTCCGCCTGGAAATGCAGCTAAATATGCAAAATTTGGGTTTACAAATAAACCGCAACATTGGATTTTCAAATTCTTTGACAAAAGTTTACCAATTTTTTTCCCCAGCGGTGCGATAGTGTTAGCTGAAACGAGTATGGATTTTGAAGATGGAAATAACCGATCACAGCTGCACGCCAAGTTTTCCAGTGAAATCTTAGTAAACCCACAAACTAGGAGGTAGGAAAAAATTAATTGAGCGTAAGATCCACCATAATTCGCCATTACATGATGAGTCAGCTGAAATTCACGCCATCACTTCAAGGGCACGGGCGAGAGAAAGCCAAACAGATGCAGAAACGAAACCGAAACTAATCGCACAAAACGGAAGTTTCTGTTTATTGAATCAGAGAGATACTCAACAGATGACAGGAGCGAATAAATCGGTAATAATATAAACTCTCTTCTTATTTATGTAAAAACTGCAGATGGTCGCCGAGTAGATGTAGCTAGAAAATTGAGAATCAATTTAAAATGTATAATTGCGTAGTTTATTTAACACGCTGCTAACATTGAAATATCAAATCGAGATTTTTGTATTTTCACACATGGTGAAATGTTTTATTCTTCCTAAAATAACTGAGTAAATGAAGGTATCCGACTACGTTAAAATGACTGATTATCGACCACATTGGCGAATTTTTTAAATTGGTTTTTTCTCTCAGTTCAGATTTTTCTCTTTCCAAAACAGTTTATCTTTTCTAGAAAAAGGAAGGCCTAAACATATCATCCAGGGTGACGTATTTTTTCTGATAAAGTTTTGTCTCTCACTTCCATTTTCTCAAAAGAATAATAATAATAATAAATAAATAAAAAAATAATACTAAAATTACAAAGAATAATAAAAAAAATTCTCCGCTGTTAACACGGTATAGTAATAACTAATTGAGGAATTTACATGAAAATTTCAGCGTGTGTTTCAAATAATTTGGGCAATGAAATGAGCCAAAAGTTTTATTGTTGGTAAAATACTTTTTCATTTACAGGTATTTTTAGAAAAATTAAGTCTGGAATTTATGGGGAAAATGCGTATATATGTATGTTTTTACCCATCACTTTTTTGCATCTCAAAACTTTTCTTAGATTTTGGTTCATTTCATTCAACATTATATTCTATAACATATGTACAAAGTAAAATAGGATTGCTGCATTACCATTTTGCGTAGAGTGTTAACCGTTTTGGTTAAATTTCATTAAAAGGTACTACACATTTTCCTATTTCTCAAAATATATAATATTTTCAAATAATTTTGTTGTATTTATAATATTTTGTATCATAATTGACAATATATCAAAAAACCACTCTTTTAAACTTTAACAAAAATCAATTTTTAAAAAACAGTCCTTCGAACGTAGTCGGATACCTTAAATATATCTGAATTAAATACTTCGACTTCAATTGAAATAGCTGGTTGCAATTTCCACACACCAGGTCAAATTGATATGCTATTAAAAAGTGTTTTTTTTTTTTTTTGAGATTTTAGAATTTGAATAACTTTATATGCAAAATATAAATGTAATATTATAAAATACTAAGTTTGGTTATTCAGTTACCGGAATTCTTCCTCAACAAGTTAATTGTTTTTGCATTAGAGAACCAAATTTAGATGATACAGTTAAACAATTTTTTGAATTGAAATCATTTCCGGATAATGCTAAAGAAATAACAAATAGTGAAAAAGAAATTATTGTGAGGAGCATTTTGTTAAAACCTATTAAAGAGATAAAACGGGAAGATTTATAATTCAGTCACACTTAAAGGAAAATGCCAAATCATTGTTAGAAAATTCCAAAGAAAATGCAATCAAGCACCTAAATGGTATCAGGAATAAATTAAACAAAAATAATACAATGGAAACCTTATATAAGCAATTTATGCGAGAATATGAGAGTTTAGAACACATGGAGGGGTTAAAATTGAAGTTGATAGCAGTGTGAACTATTACATCACCACCATGCAATGTATAAACCTGAGAAAACCTCTACTCCCTTAAAAGTGGTTTTTGCAAAAACTAGCAAAACCTAAGCAGATATTCTCTGAATTACATTTTAATAAATGGAAAATCCATTTTAATGAATAATTTCAGCAAGATCTTTTTTCCATAGTAAATAGATTCAGAAATCTCAGATATGCATTTAGTGCGGATATTAAAAAAATGTACAGAAAAATACTTACCGATCAGACTTGAAGAGCCTTACAGCGTATTGTCTGGAAAACAAGTGCTGATGCCCTAGTGAAGATTTACAAATTGTCTACAGTAACCTATGTAACAGTTTCAGCATCATTTTTGGCTTCTAAGACATTAAAGGCTTTAGAAGATGATGAAAAAAGAGCTTTCCTAAGATTTCAGAAGTGATTTGTTCTGATTTCTAAATAGATCACATTCTGTCAGGTGATGCAACACTGGAAGATACTAAAAATCTTCAAACCCAGATTTCTGAACTCTTCATAAGAGCTAAATTTGAGATTCACAACTCTTCATTTTCTGGTTCAGATGAACCAGCAGACAATCAAGCAATGGATAATTTAGCTTTTGCTGATGAACTGAAATGCGCTGTGACTCTTAACATTAATGACTTTCATTTAAATTTTTATAATGAACTCTAATCTCACAAATAATTTCATAAAATTAATTAGAATAGTTAGCTTTATTTTCCGGTTTATTAATAGCTATTACCAGCGACTCTGTGCAGAAATTTTGATATATGTGTACGAAAAACTATCAAATAATGACAAATAAAAAAATTAAAGCTAACCTGAAAACGATACATTTAAAAGCATAAGCAAATACGAAAAACATATAACATAAATACAATTTATTTACACACTAACACTAACTTTATTAACACTAACGTAAAAACAATTTATTTACATTGTATACCCAAAATAAATAAAACAGCTAATCAAGTCCGGTCAAATCCATTGTATTTATGGACCGTGATTTAGATAGCTACAACAGTATTATAAACATAATTTTTAATTTCCCAATTTTTAATTTAAAATTTAATAAATGAAAATACATTTGTCAGCAATCACGAGCGATTTTTCAACGCCAGTGCTGATTAGATTTTTTTTTTATTTCCCTTATTCTGTTTTCTTTTAATTTAAGAATACT
>JAPMOQ010030966.1:0-13533 GCA_026543055.1 Argiope trifasciata
GCAATTTTCCATTTAGAGAACCAAACTTCCAGTTTAGCAAGATGCCTATTAAGAGCAATTTGGATATAATTAGGATTTTTGTTTTTTGCAAGGATAGCAGTGTCATCAGCGAAAATACATAGCATCGTATTAAACTGCTTCGGGATATCGTTTATAAACAGGGAGAAAAGTACTGGCCCAATTTTAGACCCTTGAGGGACTCCTGCAAGAATATTTTTCTCCGAGGAGAGTTCATTCTTGACCCTGACTTTGAGTTTTCTGTTAGTTAAATAGGAGAAAATAATTTGAATGAGAAAATTTGGGATGTTATACTTAATTAATTTGTAGATTAAGCCAGTTTGCCAGACCCTATCAAAGGCTTTTTGAACATCTAAGAAAACAGCCGCAGCTTTTTGCTTGTTATGGAATGCATCTTCGATATACTCAGTTACACGGTATAATTGGTGAGTAGTTGATAAATTTTTTCTAAACCCGAATTGTTCAGGGATAAGGATGTTATTGTTCTCAAGAAAAATGTTTAGTCTTTTAAGTATAATTTGTTCAGTAAGTTTACTAATTGAGGGGAGAAGGGAGATTGGTCTATAGTTTGTCGGGTCGGTTGGTTCTTTACCGGGTTTATGAATTGGAACTACAGTTGCTGTTTTCCACCTTTGAGGGAAGTATCCAATGATAAGGATTTTATATATCAGAACAGCAATTTCAAAAATAATATTATTTGGTAAATGCTTGAGCATTTTATTATTGATACCATCATGGCCGGGAGATTTTTTGTTTTTTAACTTTTTGATAGCCATTAAGATTTCACTCGGCAAAGGGGGGTCTTTAATTTCCTTGAAAGTATTCTTATCAAATTTGAATCGAGAAACTGATTCGACAACCAGTGCTTCATTTTCCATGTCCATGGTTTCATTATTTTGAAACTGTTTCTCGAGACTTTCAGCGAGACATTCAGCTTTGTCCTTGTCAGTAAGAGCAAGTGTGAAGGAGCCAGTTAGGGGAGGGATATTTTTGAATTTCTTTTTAAAGGGGCGGACAAGATCCCATAGTGTATTATCTTCAGTATTAGCATTAGTAATTTTGTCAATAAAATTGTTTTGTTCAATTTTGTTATTAAGTTTAGCAATTTGTCTATTTAATCTATTTGTTATTCGTTTAAATTCAGGGTTTCTGGTTGATTGGAATTTTTTCCTGGCTAGGTTCCTTTCTCTATTAAGTTTTTTTATTTGAGGATCGAAGTATGGTTTATTGGTCTCAATGGGTTTAGATGCGGCGATCTTATTTTGAATGATTATATCTTCAAGTTTTTGAACAGCTTCATCAATGTGTTTTTCATTATCAATCCTGATGAATTCAAGGTTTTTAATGGAGGATAGGTTACGTTTAAAGAGATCCCAATTAGTTTTGCTTTTACAATTATTATCAGGCAGTGTATATTTTAAAAAGAAGTTAACCATAACCGGGTTGTGGTCAGAGCTAAGCTCTGGGATTGAAATAATTTCGTGGGGATACAGGAAGTGCTTAACAAGAACCAGATCAATGGTGCTTGATGAATAATAGCCGAATCTGGTGGGAGAAGTCGGTGCTAAAATGTCAATGCCTGCTCTGTTGCAGAAGTTATATAGGGAATTGCCTCTTGTATTATTAGCTATACAGCCCCAATTTGTATGATGAGCATTGAAATCTCCCGCAATAATCTGGTTTGGACTGATTTGAATCAGTGTTTCTATATCGAAGGTAAATAATGTGGGGTCTGAGCTGGGAGGAATATAGATTGATGTGAGTGTGATAGGGTCTTGGTTTTTGAAATTAAGTACAACGATATTTGCTTCAACATACTGAAGGTTGGGAGGAATTAATTCGTAATGAGGGATGTGACTTTTAACAAAGATGGCAGTGCCACCTGACGCGTTCTGATTAATATTTAAAATTTGTCTGTAACTGTAATAACCAGTATAATTGGCGAGAAAGATTTTCTTTTGTGGTCTCAGATGAGTTTCTTGCATTAAAATAATATCAGGGTTATACTTATTTACAAACAGTCTGAGCTCGTTAACTTTGCTCTTGATCCCATTTGCGTTCCAGTAAATTAAAGTAAGTTTATGATGCGCGAATTAGCCGTCTAAGTTGTTTGCAGGGCTGTCGAAAGCCATCATAATAAGTTGCATTTTGTCTTCCATGGTTGTGGCATATTTGAGTTGTTTCATGGAATTAATGAAGTTGGGGTATTCCATAAATATTTTTTTCAGCTCTTTGATAGCTTCAGCGAAGTCTTTAAAGATATTAAAGTCATTTGTGGCATTTAGATTTTGAACAGCTTGAGCTGGTTTGTTTATTTTTGGTGCAGCAGTGCTGCGTGGCTCTCTCTGTTGGGGAAGGTTACCGTTAAAGAGTTCAGCATATGTTTTGTTTCTGGTTTCATTGGTTTCCGTGTAGGTATTATTAAAGGGTTGTTTATAATAGTTTTCTCTAGGGTTATTGTTGCTTATTTTAGGGAATAGTTCACATCCCATGTAGGATGCAACGTGTCCAGTCTTTTTGCAATTAATGCATGTTGGGTCTTGAATTTTTTCTTTAATGGTGCACTGATTGGTGAGATGCTGTTCGCTGCATTTTAGACACCTCGGTTTCATTTCACAGCATTCCGCTGTGTGGTGAAATAGGTTACATTTGTAACACTGATTAATTGTTTTCCTCCCCCTAAAAGGTTCAACAGAAATTTTAAGATAGTTAAGGTATTCCAGGTTGAAAATATCCTGTGCATTGCTATTTTTTCTTAACTCTATGAGAAAAAAGGGGAGTGGCCTTCTTGATCTAATTTGGGTAAGCTGAGTCACTTTAATAACAGGAAAATTATAGTCATCAATTAGCAAATTTTTAATTTCCTCTGTTGGGAGGTCAATAGGCAGGCCTTTGATCACAACTTTAAGAGGCCTTTCATCTCTCGGTTTTATGATATAAAAATCAAATCCCTGGGTTTTGCTGAAATTTATTATGGATCTATGTTGTTCAGCACTATCAGGGTAAATTTTGACATAGCCGCTCGCAAGTTTGTTTTCCGTGGCTCCGCAGACCTTTCTAATTTGAGCCAAAATATTTGTGTATTCTTTAGAATACTTTAGCATTAAACACTACTCGCTGTTTATAGTTAGGTTAGTGAAGGGGGAAAATTTGTTCGCTGTCTGTATTTTATTTTTAGGTGATAAGGGAGTTTCCTGGGAAGGTTTAGCTGATTTTCTTCTGGGTGACATTACAAAATTATCAGGCTTGCATTTATTAGCTCTATCATAGTCGCAGCATAAGGGAATAAGTTCCAACTCACCAGTGATGGCGCCGATCTTGTCTAGGAGCTCCTTTTGCTGGTCAAAAGTGGTGGTAAACTCAGGGCTTGCTTTTTCGAAGGCATTGTCGAGGTAGTAGGTGAGCGCTCTGGCTAACCCCTCCTCCTGCATGCTGAAGAACTGTAATTGCTGCTCAAGCATGAGCCTCTTATCGCAATAACATGGTTGACTGTATTCTGCGTCCATTGACGTTTCGTCAGTTTTCAGGCGCTTAGCGCTCTCATCCTCTGAATCGCAACCGTTCATGACGGTGGTTCAAATTTTGAAAGCAATTTATTAATATATTCCAAATTTAAGATGAAGTTTTTGAAATATCAAACTAAACAATGGAGCACACAAGTGAATACTCAACAGTTTCACTAAATATGACTTAGATTTGATTATCACAACGTAAACAACGAATTCTTTTTATATATATTTTATATTTTTCCCGATTGATTTCACTGGAGCCCTCTTCCTTATATATACCGGTGATGGGCGGGGCTAACATCTTCTGGACCAATCAGGAGAGTTCTGGATGGATCTCGGCTCCTAGTGGACGGATCGGGAAAATTCTAGATGTTTCAGGTACTTTCCATTTTGTCGCCAAAGTCGCCAAATTCGTCGCCAAGTCGCCAAGTTTGTCGCCAAGCCTTGGGACCTCTGACGTCACACCCATTCACTATTCAATACACATTACTGTCAATCTGTCTTCCTTACATTGACAGTCTTTGCGCGGGAAAGCAAAACCACAGGTTCGTAACAATATATATTAAAAGTAAAATATAAGCATGTAATTTAACCACAGCAAATATTTAAATAAATCCAACACTGAAGTTATTTATGACTAGAATAGTATAAAAGGATTAAGCTACAGAATTCTGTTAAAATGCCTTTTTTATGCACAGTAAATTTTCCTATGTATAAAATCTACAATAAATAAAAAATTTCAAAAAGAAAAAAAAATTATTTAAGATTTTTAAAGTGAGGATAAGCAATGTAAATATGAATTACATTAATGTATAAAAATAATTATGACTCAGCATGTCATATATTACTATAACTTATACTTTGTAAATTCATATATAAAAAAATTTATTCAGTAGATAGATTACAACAATAGGTTACAGAAATTCTTTTTCTAAATACTAAAATTAAGTCACTGTCAAGATCTAAAATAATTTAGAAAATTTATGTGATATAAAATGCTTATTTTAAAGAATTACAGCATTTTTGACTAATTTACTCATACCAGAAGTTTGATTACTTGATTAAAAGTGATACTATATAGTAGTTTCACATTTTTCCATTATATTACTCATATAAATTTCTTAAATAAAATAGTGAACCTCTGAAAATTTTTTTGAATTGAGATGGTGTATATATTGTTACGGATTTCCTATATTAACCTAAAAATCCGTCGGGTTCTTTTTTTACCTCGTAGTATATAGTGGTTGTGTATGGTGTTAGATGACGATGAGCACACACAAAATGATCAGTCCTTTAGTTGACGAACACAACACAGACGTTTATTTACAGGACGAAGTCAGGGCAGCACACAGACGACAAATATTCACAACAACTATGTACAGGATAACTATTTACAGTCCAGACGTACACACAACACACTGCAGATAGTAGTCCACAGGCAGAAATTCTGTAGTGACAATGTCCACAGAGCGGCTAGACAGGATTCAGCCGGAGAGGGAATCTTTAAGGGATTCGCTTTACACCTCCTGGGTCTCTCCAGAACAGGTTGATCTATTCCTTTGTCTCTTCTTGCCTCTGCTGTCGACTTACTACTTCGCAAAACGGGACTACTCCTTAGTTCGGGACAGCTCCGTTCCCGACGACGGCACAACGGGCTACGACACAGGCTTCGTCAGTATATGCCACACAGAGATTAGCAGTCCTCTGTTCAGGACTCCACAGTTCAAGACCTCTATCTCTTAGGTCTTCTCGATAAACTCCACAGCGCTACTTGTCTTCGTTGAACACCAGGCCGTACAGCTTCGGCTTATCTCCACTGCCGCACTTCGGCTTGACTCAACTGGATTCTTCCTCCTTTCCCTTTTCTCCGCTGCTTCGCTTCGACTTTATCCGTCTCGATTAATTCCACTAACTTCGCCCCATTGATTTCACACAGACCCTCTTCCTTATATATACCGGTGGTGGGCGGGGCTAACATCTTCTGGACCAATCAGGAGCGTTCTAGCTGGATCTCAGCTCCTAGTGGACGGATCGGGAAAATTCTCGATGTTTCAGGTACTTTCCATTTTGTCGCCAAAGTCGCCAAATTCGCCGCCAAGTCGCCAAATGGTCACCAAGTTTGTCGCCAAGCCTTGGGACCTCTGACGTCACACCCATTCACTATTCAATACACATTACTGTCAATCTGGCTTCCTTACATTGACAGTATTATCGTGGGAAAGCAAAACCACAGGTTCGTAACAATATATAATACAGTCAGTGTAATACTATAATAAAATGAATTGAAAATCAGAAGATTTGTCAATATTCATTTCACCTAGAATCTATATTAGGGATATTTAACTTACCTTTTTTTTTATACATAATTTCATTACAAAAAAGTTGCTGGTTTTTGAATTAAATCGATCACACACAAAAATATATGAAATCAAATTTTAATAGTAGAACATGATTTATTACACACAAAAATTTTTCATTGCACAATATGATGAAAATCTTAAACAATCCTTAAATATAATGCTTTCAAAAATAAAGTAAGATTTATCTCAAAAATTTTCAGATATAATGAAATATACAAAGTGTAATATAAATATTATTTTTCAGAATACATAAAAATATTGGCAGAGCTCTTCTTTTCAGCATATTATGAAGTCATAGTTATTACAGAATAAAAAGATCCATAATTTTAAATACACATTCCCATTGAATATAAAGCATTTATTTTCTTTAAAAATTTTACATGGGAAAAATCCTGTAATAAAAAGCCTTTTTATTGGGGTTCAGAAAAATTAAAACCTGGAATAACTTTTATAATATTTTATAAATATAAATTTTAAAATCTTAAGAAATCAAATTCAAGATTTTTATCAAGCTAAATACAAGACATTAATTTAATCCCCAGTTTGATGTGCAATTTATTTACACAACTGAGGATAATCTTTTGAGCATCTTTACATCAATTGCCAATAAAATAATTTTTTTAAAAAAATTATTTAAATGGCTATGCGTATTAGATTTATTGTCAACATGGATACACTTAGTAATAATATATAGGCAATATATTTCCGTTAAATAAAGTAAGACTATCTAAATGTAACTTACATGCTTGATAATCTGAAAAAAAAATACGAGTATTTCATAAAAAGTTATTTTTTTAACAAAAATAAATATCTAGAATTAACATCTAATCCTATAACTTCTTAAATGATATAAACAGGTTCACAAACAGAAAAGTTTGATGAGCTGTACAGGATTCAAAATATTTGTATCCTGTGCAGCTTGCAATTCTTACAAACATATTAAACAATATTTCATAAAATAATCACATTCGTAAATGATTGAAAGGTACTTTTTATATGCACGCTATAATTGCATTTATTAATAAATAAATTTGAAATGCGTTAAAAACAATCTTTCAGCTCCCAAAAAACACACACAACCATTTCGACCATTGAGGATAGGCGTAATGAGCATATAATCGGAATATTTTCCCCGCTCAAAATTTCCCCTCTTTTTCCCACGGAGCAAAATTTTTTTCCAGCCCCTAGACGCTTCTCGTTTTTAGCTGTGTGGACCTGGCTATTACCGTAGAAATGCATAATCCACGATTTTTTCAATAACAAATAATTTTGCTATTGTTATTTTTAAATATCTGTTCCATATATCTGTTATTTCAATCATATTATTAATTAAAAATTATTAATTAATATTGAATATTAAATTTATTAATTTTAATTAAAACTTAATTAACTAATTTAAGTAATGTGTGATTGAATTAATTTATCTATTTCAGCTTACTATTTTAATTCGGTTTTTTCATAACTTTATACTTAATTTGTTTATTGAAGTAAACCATTTTCTAAAAAGGTTGAATTCAAAATATATGTCATTTCTTTAAAATGTTTACTATAGTTCAATATTTCACCAATAGATGGCTCGAGTAGTGACCACAATAAACGCAATCACAACATTACGTCACAAGCAGTTAAAAATTATCTATAGTGCATTGCAAAATGAGTCAAGGTCTATATTGTTACTACGCCCTTTCCTGTGAATCACCGGAAAGGGTGAAATTACCTTTCCGATAAATTTCAGTGATATGCAATTCAACGATCCGATAATTCCAAGAATATCGGGTCCGTTCACTTGTAAGTCCACTCTCAGATTTCTCTTTTTCCCTTTTAGCGTTAAGGGAAGGAGCCCTCAAAGATTACACCCCCCGATGGTTCAAAGACACAAAAGAAAACTGTTTTGTGTTTCTGGGATTTTCTATCCACCTAATGGAGGGTCAGGATCAGTCGATACTCCTTTTCTTTAGCCGAATTCCAGCGATCGAAGAATCTTCAGGGTAGTTACGCGTCCCCCCTGACCCCTCTTGCAGTTTTCAGAGATGTCGTCTCAGTTTTGATAGTGCAATGTCATTTTCAAGGAGTTAAACATTTGCGGTTTTCGTTGACAGTAATCTGAGATTCTTTTTATTCCCTTTCACTTACAACATATTTTCCTATAGCCGACTTGATGAGTAAAATATTTTTTTCGATACATTTTTCAGTATTTTAATGAAACTTGAAATTCAATTTATTTGAATTTATGCAGTTTTGATAATTCTATCCCATTTCTGCTTTTTTATTACGAAGAATTATCAGCTTTTGTTATGAGATTTCATGGCATATTAACCTGAAAGTGATTAATTTTATGTTCATAAAGTAAAAGGACAATTTTCTTGAAGTGATTATTTCCCACTCGTTGCATCACCAAGAGGTCTTATATTCTTTTCCGTTAAATAAATTTTGAAAAAAAAATTACCGTGTAAATATTTCTCATACAAAATAATACTTTTATGGATGTAATCTTAGTAAAAGAATTTTATTTCTTTAATACAATTAGAAAGAATCATTAGATGAATGGATTATCCCAAGAATAACTAATTTCATATTCCTTTTAAAGGCTTTTTTAAATTCTTTGTGAATTATTTTGAAAAAAAAAATTCGAAAAGGCTTGTTTTAAATCTAATTTCTTAGGATGGATGACATAATATAACTATGCATTGTTCTGAAATGAAATTTCTTTTACAATTGAATTTCTCCATTTCCTACATTGTTTAACGTTTGCTGTATTGTTTACTTCTTTGAAGAGTCACATATTGGACAAGATATTGCTTTCCTCTTCTGCAGATTTCCCT
Source organism: Argiope trifasciata (assembly GCA_026543055.1). Classification (NCBI taxonomy): domain Eukaryota; kingdom Metazoa; phylum Arthropoda; class Arachnida; order Araneae; family Araneidae; genus Argiope; species Argiope trifasciata. The sequence goes on from JAPMOQ010030966.1 coordinate 8,710, forward strand.
CCCGGTAGGAACACTTATTAATTCCCAGCCACTCGAAAGCAGTGTCAGTGTTGCTTCTCGCGTCGAATTTCCGATTTGTGCAAAAAATAGACCTTTCGTTTGAATTTTCTCTTTTTTTCGAATTAAAGTCTTTCTTTCTTTTATTATTCTTTTTTCTGATTAGAGTTTAGCTTAAAACAACAGATTACTATCATAAGAAAGTTGGGGAGAAAAGAATGGGGGGATGACGTTGTAAGTGAGGAAGATAAGATAACGAAATTGTTTAGAAACCCATTCTCCCCCCTAGGTGATTAACCCCCCCCCACAGCTGGGAAGAAAGGAGAGTTAAAAAATCCCATTTATTTTTTAAAGTACTATTTTTTTAAGTAATCTTTTGTGGAATAGAGATAAATTTTAGAAAAGCCATACTCAGATTATTTAACCACCCAGAGGTATATATAATTTTTTCTTGATACGGTTCGGGTTGTTAATAAGTGCGGCCCATCTCGGGAATTTAAAAAAAAATATTTAAGCGAATTAAAGCATTGTTATGATATTGGATTCTAAAAATTATTCCCCGAAATTAGGGGTAAATATTTAATTCTTGAAACAAATAAACAAACAAAAGATGTGTATGTATTTGTATAATTTTTATATGGGGTGATATTATGTTTTGCTCTACTATTAAAAACTTCTATCAGTTGTCTTATGTGTCTATGTGTGCATTTTTAAGAATAAATAGAGATGATTTAATTTCATAGTACCGAAAAAATTGCATTATTAGAATATTTTATAACCGTTAATGAATAAAAATCTTAATTATTTGCTCTGCGTTTTCATTAATTTTTACTAACCACATTGTTTTATAATATTTACTAAAATGCTGCGAATAGTATGTTTGCTTCTTCATTAAAATAAGACCTTATTCAATATTTAAATTTTTTTTCATTAATAACCTTATTCTACAGCTTTATTCTATAAGTTTATTGTAGAAGCGCTTAGGAGTTTAGCTTTTTTCACAATTTCTCCATAGGTTAAATTCCCAGTTTTAATGTGTAGACATTTGCTTTAAGTAATCTTTCTAGTGTGATTTAAAGCATTTGAAAATATTTGAGGCAACATTCAATCGGAACTTCTAGAATATATGCAATGGCATCATATTACAAGCAACAAATGCTATTATTAATAAATATCTATCTATCATTTAAATACATTTTTAAGACTGCTTTATTAACTCTCTTTTTTGCATAAAATCATATAGTCTCCATAAATCTTGCATTTTAGCTTGATTAATTCTTTTTTAGACTAAGTCATCTAAGTTATATTTTAAATTTAAATCTACAATAATCATAATCAAGATTTGTGAATCGAATATATCTGCAGCAGTTTTTAAGACATTCTTAAAAAATTATCGATTTAAGATGTGGTTAACAATAAAATAAGATTATTCTGGTAATATTTTTTTTTATTTCAAACAAAAACTTGAAAAGGCGAAAACAAAATAAAACTGCAAATATCAGAAAAATTGGTGAGGGAAAAACATATTGGTCTTCATGTGTGTTTAGTAATTGCCTATTTAAGCGTAAGATACTGATCCTTCTTTTCAGATAGTGTTTTTTCCCGGAAGTCGAGTCATAAAAGGTGGTAAGGGGCCCAGTAACTCAGGGGAAGGGCGAATAAAGAACGGACCTCCCAAGTTCAAATCATCTGCTGATTTTCCGTAAACCTTTTATCCACACGCCGCTTTCAATCAGCAAGCATTTTGAAACGTTGCTTTGTTTCATATTTAACACACTTAAAAAAGGAGGGGGGGGGAAGGGAAAAGTAGCCGGACGAAATTTTACTTTAAATAATACTTTTCTACTGCTTTCACATTTTAAATCTTAATTCTTATAGAAAAATTGACTTTTTAATTCTATATGAAAAATTGATTTAAAAAAGTTATTCATTTAAGAAGGCATCATTTCTAACACTTCATAGTATTCCATAAACAAAAAGTAATTCCAAATGTCTTACGAATCTAACTTATAAAAGAATTTCACAGTCATTGTTTTGTTTTTAATCTCCCAAATTTTTTATTAATTATTACGCAAAATTCCAATACTTTTTTTCCTTGCATTGTTGTGTAAAAGAAATTTCATTTTTTTCTTTTTAAATTCATTTTGAATTTTTTGAATAAACCGTACGAAGTAATAGAAATAATTCATAAACTTGAAAATTCACATTTCTATTTAAACTTATAAGCGAAACCGAAAATGATAGAATACGTAAATTTTATTGCAATAACAGCGTCTTTACATATATTATTGGTCTGAGACAATTTCAGGTTTCCAGCAGATATTCTCTGTAGGATTTCAAGACCAATTACTTTCTTTTGACAGCAATCGGTTATCAATCATTGATATGCAGTTTCGTCAACTAATTGTATCAAAATTCAGGAAGATTGACTCTTTGAAAAACGTTCAGCCGATCAATGAGACATTTTCCAGTAAAAAAAATTAATAAATAATTCGATATTTTGTGCTTTTTATGACAGTCATCAGGAATGATTTAATTAATTTTGTGCTTAAAATATAAAAAAAGATTTTTAGCTTTTTGTAGTAAAAAAATGAAAAAAAAAACTTTTTTTCTATTTAATATATTTTGCTTTAATCTTTTTTTTTCTTTTCAAATTTTTTTATTAATTATTTATTGACACTGACTAAACCGGATATTTGAAGGGCAAGTATATCTTAAATGATATTCTTTTTTTTGTTGTTAAGTTAAATTAAATTAAATTATTGTCCGATTTATTATTTAAAAAATTCTGTAAAAGAGATCCTTTTTTTATTGAAAATTATGTAGATGCCATGAGATTCATGGCGATTTCTTTTAATTAGATTACCATCTTCGATCTGGAAGGTTTCATTCTACACGTGAAACTTCTGAAAAGCTAGGAATGCGAAACCTGTGTCAAAAACGCATCGGTTTTTCAAACGAGAAGCACTGCAAACGAGTTTTTGTGTTCCCTCAAATTTACAAGAGGTCAAGAGTCCCTAAGGGTAGGACAGGCTCATTCAAGTCAAATGTTATCGCTTTCGTTTATTGTGCTCTACTTCAAAGTCTAAGGTATTCTAAGAATAGTGAATGAGAAGACTGTTCTGTTTAGTCAAAACCCGACAGTTGATAACATCATTTTGCGAATCGTTGCACGGAGAATTGTTTTCTTAACTTTTGCTGGGTATTTTTAGCAAAAATTAGTCAGAAAATTGGTTGGACAGGTAAAAAAATGTATTAGAGTCTCATAATTGGCCATTTAGATATTAATTATCCAGGCCCTAAAACATCTCGTAGCTGTTTTATCAGAATTCAATATTGTTTATAATCATTATTCTCTATTAAAAAATAATTACATTTTCGTTTTTAAATGATTCCAAGTAATGAAATATACAACTCAAAACCTTATGAATTGTACCAATGTAAATGCATATCAAATATATTTATCCAGAATTTATTTTTGTTGCATACTTTTCTAGTGATTTTAAAATCTTAATACAACTTAAAACAATCGACATTTTATCGCAATTTTTTCTCTCGTTTATTTTCACCACTTTTAAAATATTATTCAAGAGTATTTTATTCCACATAAATTTAGGTAAGTTTATAATGTCTAAAATTTTCTTTTAAAAAGTACGGAGAGCAGGTGATCATTAATGACATATCTATTGGTCAAAATTTTAAATATAAACTAAAAATTTGCAGAATCGGTTATAAGTGAACATGATACCTAAAAACAAAGTTAAATATATCCTGTAATTTTATCAAAATATATAATTGTATTAAATTTTTTAATATAATTTATAAAAAGAGTGATTATTCGTCAGTCTGTCTATTCATGAGAGTTTGATTAATCATTTAAAAAAATGGATAAATGAAATTGCTTTGCTTTGACATCATTATTACAAACATGTATCCAATTTTCGCTCCAATCTAAAAAGATAGGAAGATGTGCTTCATGCATACTTGATTCTATTTAACAGTATAAGGAAATACGGATACGCTGCACTGCATAAACATAACCATAAGAGAAAGTAGAGAGGTAAACACTATCATTGATCTTTACCTTAATTGCAAAGATAAATGGTAGTATTAGACTGTTAGATTGCTTTTAATTATAATAATAAAGTACTGATAAAAATTGCTTTCCAGTTTGGAACCTGCAAATTTTAAGGTTGTTACTGCCCCTGTTACTACTTATGTGTGCAGTTGTAGTTTCCTTTCATAAGTAACACCTCTATCAGTAATAAAATATGAGTGAAGTAATATATAATTCTTTATTTGATACGAGTAAACAACATATTGTTATTTCAAGGCATAATTATGAATGCTATACTTTTGAATATTCAAAAGTAAATTATTGTCCACGCATCTTTGAAGCATTTATCTGGATTATTTTGCATTAGAATGTACATAGAGACATAGAATTATAACTCCTGCTGCACTTTACACAAGATACATCTATCTCACTTATTCACACAGTTTTATCCTTTAATGAATATTCTCATTTGCAAATCAACAAAAAAAAATGCTTCAAAATATTGTAAAATAAATACAGAATCTTTGAAATTCCTTTTTTTAGAAAAAAAGATTTTATAAATCTGTTGCTTTATCTAAGAAATATATGTTCTTTGATAAACTTTTAAAAAAAAGAGTTTACGGTGTTAAAGACTTTTGCGATGTTACCAGTCTCTTAACGTTCCTACCAAAATTAATCAAAAATTCAATTCAATATATTGATAAAATTGATGTTATGTAAACAAAAGTATTGATATATACGTGACGCCAGCATTTAGATTTTCTGTTATA
>JAPMOQ010030966.1:13633-27562 GCA_026543055.1 Argiope trifasciata
ACACACATTTGGATGAATTTCTGTATTGTCAAAGATGTTTCAAAAAATTCACGAGGAAAAATTTATCATTAGCAATTTATTTAAAATATCCCATTTAGTTTTAAAAGAGCTTTAAAAAACACGAGCTATCATTCCGAGCAACGGTATTCTCATGCTAATTAAGCACAGAAAATTTAATTATACGAATATCAAATGATTACAATCATGAAAATATAGTAATTATGGTGTTTATATCGATTTAATGATATCAAATATGAAATTTCGATATCATTAAATCGATAAAAGTGTTAAATACCAGTAAATGTTTTTTTAAAATCTTCCTGCGGAGACTTGAGTGCGAAAGAAATCTTGTTTCCGTACAATAAGATCAGCCGCGCAACTGCTTCCAACAATAGTCATTATCTTGCGATAAGACCTGAACAGCTCAGAACTACGACTGTTTGTGAAAGGAGAAACGTGTCTACATGTGAACAATAGGCTCCGTTGCCCGCCCCATCAGAACTATTAGTGGGAGGTCTTTTCCAAGAAATGCATCATTGTGTAAAGGCCTTATCACACGGCAAAATAACGTCAGACTTTCCGTGAGCAAGCTCCCTTTTCTACCCTCAAGAACTGGTCAAGCAAGTTTTTGATGATCGACAACTTTTTCGAACATGTCCGAAATCACTGTCAAAATTTTGGATTCTGACGAAATTCAACCAATCATATGGAACTTCAATAGTGACGTAGTACGCCAAGAACGCCGCGATTGCCGCCAACTTCTTTGTAAACAGTAATTAGCAAATTCCATCCTTAGCAATGTTCTTTTTATCAAATTCCTCCGTCTTTGGAGTAAAAAGTAGTTTGATTATTTCTGCTACTTTTTACCTTGATTTCAATTAATCAACATCGTGTTTTTAGTGCTCTTAAAATTTAAAAATGGCAAAAAGATGTGTTTGGTCAGCTGAGAAAGAGTCGGCTCTCATTCATCTTGTTCATGAGAAGCCGGCTCTATGGGATCCATTAGATCTATATTATATGAAAAAAACTTTTAAAAGGACTTTGTACGATTTAATACGAATCGAGATGATTCGAAGATGGCCCGAGGATAAGGACCTCTTTACATCAGGTAGGTGAAGTATTCTGTTTCTGGGTATGATGTGATCAAAAAATGTTTTATGTGAATTCATTTTATGATATGTAGAAAGACAGCATTTAATAAATTTTTAAAATTCTTTTTAAAGTATGTACAAAAAATTCTTAATAATTTTTTGTGTTTGTATACATAAAACATATTATAAATATTAATCTCTTCTGCTGAATTATTTTATCTTCCATTTCTTTTAATCCCAGCTGAAATATGAAACACATAAAGAAGTTCATTAATTGTTTTAAATGTTGGGATGCAATTTATTAACTATATTGATCCATGTATAGATTATATAATTGTGTTATTCATTATATTAGACAAGATGGCTAATGTGGCGAGTTAGCTCTTAACTTATGACTTTCTTATTCATTATTAATTTCTATTTGTGATTGTTTTTCACTTATTTAATTGTGTATTAACATGTAGCAGTATTTCCTTACCAGTACAGCCAATATATTATTGAAACTAAAATCAAAATTTTTGACAATTCATTCTACATTCATTTACAAATCAAATTATACAAAATTAAATTTTGTATTGTGATTTTTTTTCTCCTTTTGCATTATTGATGTTTTCTACATTAAGTGACATTATTATAATGCATGCACTCACATATTTATATAATGAAGTATATGTATTTAATACTAAATTCTTTTTTATTCCAGAAATAATTCACAAGAAATTCTGCATGTTGCGAACATATTTTCAGAGGGAAAAAAAAAGACAAAGTTGCCTTCTGGCTCAATGGCCCTAGATATTGCACCAAAATGGGTGCATTATCAAAGAATCCTGTTCCTTTGAGACACCATCGAAGCTGGCTCATCTGAATCCAATTTGGATGAGTTCTTCACAAATGAAATTGGATGTTTTGAACCAATGGTATATTTTACAAAAATGTTTGCAATTCTTATATCATGCTTTTATTTAGTTGGTTATAACTTATATGTTATTAGTTAAATTTATATTAGTGTTATTAGCTATGAATAACTTATAGGTATATTTAGTTATAATTAGGCTTAATAATTTACTTTTAAGTTTTAAAACTGAATGATAAAAAAGCTGATCAAGAGATGAATTGAAATAAAATGTATAACTAAATAACACCTAATGTAATTGAATTTTATTAAATACATCATTGGTGATCATATCATTAATTCACTATATACCATTCATTCAATCAATTATTATTAGAGAAGTGTCTGGCATCTAATCTCTTGAAGGATTTGGGTAGTACTTTTATTCTTAGTACGGGCATTTTTATGCCTATTTAAATGTATTCTTTGATTAATACTTCAATGAATATTGAAAATATTATTCTTTATAGATTTCTGTGGAAGAGGAAAGCTTCCGGCCGGAGAGTGTGGATGTGGAATGCATTCTAGTGGCTTCCTTAAGCACTCAAGTGAAAAGGTCTGCAATGCCAAGAACTTCTAATCAAGGTCCTCCTCCCAAAAGACGTCGCCAGACTAATGTGGGGGAAGAGGTATTGAAAATGGTGTCGGCGGAATTAAAAAAAAAAGTGAAGCTTCAGAATCTGTTTCCCATGTTGTGGGACAACATGTTATCTGCACTTTAAAAAAACTGCACCAGCGTATGGGGAACAGTTCATACGAAGAATATTCGAACTTGTTATGGAATTTGGAGAACTCCAACCTGATATTTATTCATGAATAAAAAATCATTGCTGTGAATTGTTTTCTTTTTGTGAATTTATTTGATCATATCGAATCTTTGGATAATTGTAATTTCTTAAATAGCTCATTAACTGCTTCTATATAATTTTAAAATTTAGTTAATGTTAATAAGGATTAATTCTGTTTTCTAACCTTAAACTGATGATCATATAGTATAAAAAAATTAAATCACCTTTCATATGATTAACAATAAAATTTAGGCTTCTTTTTTCTTTTAAATTAGCAAATAACCATTTAATTTGGGATTATGCATCCTTAATAGATATATATTTTATATTATACTTTTCTAAATAATAAACACTTTTAAGGCACTTAAAAATGTTCAAATTTAAGCACTTTGCATGATGCTATGCACCCTGTTAAGCTTAATTAAGGAAACACACAAAAATTTTTTTCAATATGCTTTTGTTTTAAATTTAATGTCAATAAGATAGTATTTTATAAATTCAATTAATTAATCCTAACACAAATACAATATAAAATGTTTTTGCTTGTTAAAGATTAACAACAAAAATATTTAACATAGCAAAAGAAAAGTAATGGAATTTTTAATTACCATTACAACCAGTTGAATGGGACAATAAATGACATTATATGAAATGAAAAAGACACTCAAAGGAAACTCATTTTTAAATTTGATAAATGTACAACTTGTCTCATTTTACAATCCATTTCATATTCATTATATTAAGAACTCTAAAGATTAAATTTGAAGCATAACTTACAATTAATTCAATAACTTTTTAGCTGAAAATAAATGTCAATAGAAGTAGCAATTTCTAAATGCAATGGAATTTCATTGCACAAACTTAATAATTTAACTGCAAGTTCCAAAAGAGCATTCTCCAAATTTTCACAGTAATTGAATTTTACTTTTTATATAAAACTTTAGTTAGTGTTTTCAATGTAATGATTGTTTTAAAATTAGTTTAATACTGTTTTATTCTTTTCTATATCATTTAGACAAATGGCTATGACAGTGTTTTATGAAAAATTAGATGTTTTCTTGTATATATTATTTAAATGTTGAATTTTACGAATATAGTTTCTTTTAAATAATTATTACTCTGAAATAAGTCAAAAATTTAAAGCTTACTAATAAAATTATTATACTTTTCTTATGTAATTATTATTAATATTGTGACTGAAGTTTTTTCAATTTGTATATATAGAATAAATTATAACTATTTCAAATTATATAAAAGGGATAGATACCATTTTCAAAATCTATACAATTTATATATCAATTAATTCATTTTAATTTGTAGTAATCATTAAAAAACAAGGAAGCAAAATCACATCTTAATAATTTTTATTTGCACATTACAAAAAATATAGATAAAATACATCCACAAATATAGGGAGATACCATTGACAGAAGATACTCAAATGATGCTGTGTCCATTCTCAACCATCTTCTATAACCTTCAGCATCCTAAATTGAAAAATACAACTCATATTTTTTAAAATGAACAACTTTAAGATAACTATCCATACACAGATTTATTAAATGTAACATTATTCTTAATGACTGAATGTTTGGAACATTCAAAAATGTCAACTCTGCTCATTGATACAAATTGTATTAATAATTAATTATTTAAATTCCTTAAAAGTAAATAACCAATAGACAAATCTGGAATGCATATCTTAAGTATTGCATATAAATAAATTTAAAAATTACTCAAATAAGCAAGGATAATGCTTTTCCTAAGCAAAGATAATAATAGAAATTCTTTATATCTGCATCATTTTGTTACGAAACATTTTACTTAAAAAATGCTAGCTAATTTTTTGCTTACCTCCAAAGCTAATTCTCTCATTAAATTTTCCAAGCAGCCTTCCTGTATGCGTCTAAGCAGCCACTTCCACGACCACAATCTTCTTTGGGATTTCTCTTTTTCTCTTAGCACTGTTCCCAGGATGATGCATAATAATGCAGGCTCATTGATATCCATTTTGCTCGGAGCATCCACGAGTTATGAAATGAAAAACTGCAGACATTCACTTAATGGAAGTAATGAATAAAGAGCGATAAATACGCCAACTTATTTACCTGCTTTTCTAGGTTTACCAGACAGCAAATGCGCAAGTGACGTCACTTTCGTCAGAGAAAGTGACGATGTATTTGACCGTGTGATAAGGCCTCAAGGGACTTTCCCTATCCCTATGAATAACTGAATTCTGTTTGAGAGCTTCTATTGGATAGATCGTATCTATTGTAACTTTCTATTGTGATTGCAAGAGCTGTAGTTGAAATATCAACAATACGATACGATCATGGTAAGGGTGTGATTTGAATCACACCCTTACCATGGTGTGATTTGAATCACACCTCTCAATGAAAAGTATTGATCACTGGTATCTGTGACTTTCTGATATTGGTGACGTAATAACCCTTCTGAAAATATTCGTCATCCCTATATTACCGTTCGCGAGCGACTGTGTGGACCCGGCTATTCCAGTTCAATTACTATGCGGACCCGGCTATTCCAGTTCAATTACTGTGCGGACCTGGCTATTCTCGTTCGCGACCGACTGTGTGGACCCGGCTATTCCAGTTCATTAACTGTGTGGACCTGGCTATTTTCGTTCGCGACCGACAATATGGAACTTGCTAATTTCATGCTTGAACCGCATAGAGATAAGAAGACAGATGTTTGTGGTTATGTCCGCAAAAGAATGTGAAAGCTGGGGGGGGGACATTATCACTTAGGAAGACTGGTAGTTGACCTTGAGCTGATTACATGGTGTTTGGCTCTTTTATCACTACAAATTTTGGATACTCGTCTAGCAAAAAGGAAAGCTTCAGGGGAGGTAAAAGTGTTCAACTCGTAGAATCAGAAAGTGTGAGATTTTTTTTCGAGGGGGGGGCGGCGGCATGCAATTTTTTTTATACTAGAGATTTCAGGGAGTTTTAATAGTAAAAGATTTAGGAATCATTTACGACTTTGCTGATATGATACTAAATTTTACTTTTTGTTTTAATAATAATACTTTTTAAAAAATATTTCATAAATTATTTATGCTACAATTATTGTCATAAAATGAATTACATCGAATATTTTGTTTTACTCTTCTTTTTTTTCGTATGCTCTTTTATTCTTACCTTTAAAAATAAGAAATAAATTTTGCTTAAATGACGAGCATTGCTATCATAATAAATTATTTATTTTTAAAAAAATACTAATTATATCTTGTCTATTACTACACAAAGGAGAAGACGAACGAATTAGCATCTAAGGACAAATAATAAGGGGTAATAATATTTAATATTTATCTTATTAAGCTACTACTTCTTTCAAATGAATCTCCTTATTTCAATGTCGTTTTATCTTCATTTCTGAAAAGAAAATCTCTCGATTAGAGATTTTTTTTATATAGAACTCAGACATTAATTACACTGCTCTCGTAAATTGCAAAATGTCTTGTTTAATTTTTGATGCTGACCAAGAAAGAAAACGTTCATTAATTGTAATATAGACTACAGATATAAAATAAATGTTTAAATAAAAAAGGAAAAAAATGGTTTTTCTCTTATACTGTACTATTTTAACTACATCATGATTATGGGCTGAATATGCAGACACGGAATAAGCTTTGTCTGGCTCATTAAATAATGCAACATCACTATCTTCCTATCCAAACATCTAAAACCTATGTTTTTTTTAACTTATCCTTTATACAAGCAATTTGTTTTAACATTAAATGTTATAAAAATTTACATACAAAACTTTTAAATACGGTTCATCTTCAAAATCTTGATTTCAGTGTCTCGGATATAAAAAAAATTAAATTAAAAATAAATTAAAATTAAATAATTAATTTTTGAAAAATTTTAATTAAATTTTTTAAGCATAAATTCAAAGTTTGTAAGAGCTTTTGGTGTATCAGTGATAGTCAGTGACCGATAACAACAACAACAACAGTAAAAACACACAAATTTATTGTTCAAATTTGAAAGCATTAAAAAAAACACTTGGAAATAATGTTTTTAAATCTAAAAAATTCTTGATTTTAATTTGAATAAGCCCTAATGCACAGCTTTCAAAAATGGAATGAAAGTAAAAACTTAATTTCCCCTGAATAGAAAAAATCCAATTTTTTTTTCTTTAGACGTCTATTTGATTATCTGGACCGGCCTGTGCATACAGTATCAAATCCCTGTATGCAATATTCAAAATTCTCTAGATGATTGACTGACATTGAAACTATAACTAACAGTTTTGGCTCGTGGTTATTTCTTGAGTTGAAGGGTGCTAATTTAAGAATTTGCTGCATTAAACTGCACAAAATCCCTTTTTGCATCTTTTTTAAAATTAAATATATGTGCGTTTACTTCCCAGTCTTTTGAATTGTATTGAAGTACAACTTTTTCCGCTAACTAAATAAATTTTCAAAAAGTTTGAAGTACATTTTTCGGTAGTATTTTTAAAATTAATTCAGATATTGCATCTATACATACGCGCATTACGACAATATAGAAAAAAACTTTTGTTTATTTATTGTTTATTATTATTATTATAGGAATAAATGCAATAGTATAGCTCTTAAACAATAAAAATCCAATCAAATTCGTGCAAGTATAAAACAATAGGAATATCAATATTCCAAAAACTCATGGTCTAAGTGAATCCTGCTTTTTATTAAGTAGACAAGACTATTGGCATATATTCCAGGAAATAAAAGTAAATAAAATTTAAAAATAAAAGCTGAATAATTAAAATTATGACAAAATGCTAATTTATAATGTTACTTTAAAATTTATTGAAAAATGTTATAATGATGTAAAATCTCGAAAAACGAAATACTTTTATACTTAGTAAACAGTGGTGAGCTTAGATTTTTAAGGAATTATTTAAACGTAATTGAAAACTCCATACTGTCAAAATAACCAATCTTATATTTCATAATAAAATATAAAATAAAAACTGACCTAAGAAACGCTTCTAAAAAAACCATTAAAAATCATTAAATAACAGTGTAATCTCAAGCAGTACAATAACTGTGAAATGATCAAAAGTACAAAGCCTGTGTCTTCATTCTGTGAGAGGGGAAGAGAATCATTAGTTATCATTCCCCCATTCTCTGTTTTGTGCATACCATCTTCTCGGAACGAACTACATATGGCTAAGTAACAGCGCATGCGTCAAAAAGTACAGGTAGAAGTTGCCTTCCTTTGACACTCAATACAACCGGAAATTTCCGGTTTGTCCCATGATGACGTAGTGAGTCGAAAGCAATGTATCAGTTCGTTCACGAACGAAAGAGACTAGATCATTCGTTCGCGAACGAAAGAGCCTAAATCATTCGTTCGCGAACGAAAGAGCCTACTCATTCGTTCGCGATTGAAAGAGCCTACTCATTCGTTCAAAAAGTCCTAATCGGTCGTTCGCGAACGACCTTGAACGAACGGGTCAAGTTGGTGAACGAACGACTTTGAACCGAATCTTTCAAATGAACGAGATTTCTCATCACTAGCGCATTGAAACAATATTGCGAAAGCACGGCGAGACAGGAAATCGGCTTTGCTTATAATTGGAGAAAATTTAGGAAAAAAATTTCTTGAAATTACAAAAATGAATGAAATATTGAGTTAAAGGTCAATTTCTTGATATTTGTGATTCTAATAAAATGTTTCTAAGATTTATTATTAAAGACTATAACTGATAATTCAATCTGTAAAATAAAACTATTTTTAGCTTTGATGTAGTGGAATCGGGTTCATACTAGAGCTCTGTTTTTCATATGCTTCACGGAGTATTGACTATTGAGGACGTTTCACCAGTGCTTAAAGTTGAATTCAGTAATCAAAAGATTCTTTATCAAAATTATTTTTTTCTTTTGATTTTAATTTACGCGGTATAGGAAAATAAAAAAAATTAAAAATAACATTGATTGATGGAATCAGCTATGAAAGGATTTTTCCAGTCTAGAGATGAAAACATAAGAATGATGAATTGCTAAAAATGCAAGATAAAATTATCATTTTTCGTAATTATGACTCTTTTTTTTTCATACACACACAAAAAAAAACCCTTGATAAATTATTTACAACATTTCTTCACATGAATTTATTTTCTTGAGAAACAAAGCTCGCAGTAAAATAAAATAAAAATCTTAACAAATATGCCCGTCATCTAAATGAAATCCGATAAACGGCAAAGATTAATATTTCGTAATTATTGATGCAAATGTCATACAAGAACTTCTTTCGAATAACAATTTGATTATTTAGTATACGAAAAAGTTTTGGAGATACCATTTCCACCGGTTTTTAGTGTTGATGATCAAGATATGATAATTCAGATCATTTTTTTAGGTATCAATATAAAGTGTACTTGTAATAAAATCTTTAAAATTGTCTTGTGTTTCCAATGAATAAATTCAGTATCAAGGGAATGATGAAAATATTTTAAAAAATCTTTCTTTTGATATAAAAGAATATGAAAAACATAGATAGAAAATAAAATTCCAATAATACGTAAAACTTAGTAGTGGTACGGGAGCAATGAGCAGAATGATGCGCAGTTTCTAAAATAGCACGAGTATTACACCTATCAATATTCGAAGAATTAAAAAAAATTGCCAAATTGCAAAAGTATTTAAATTAAATCTTTTGTATTCACAAATCCTGGTGTACCAAATGTGAAAGCTAGACAATGTTTAGCTAGGTTTTAAAGGTTTACCATACAAAGGGACTTGACTTTATTAGGATGGCTCATATAAACAATGAACAGAACATGTGGTACTCTATTGATTTAATGTCTTAATTTTTATAACAATTTGGTATTTAAAATCTTTTCTCAAGAGAATTGCGAATATGAAATTTTGCTTAAGACATTTAATTGAAATTAAAGAAAACTGAAATTTTCAGTAAACTAATATGTTTGCTTTTGGCTGATTCATTGAGGAAGGATCGACGGATGGTCAATCTAACGTTTAACCATTTTTTTTTTTTTTTTTACAGATTCACAATTCCGACTATAAAACAATATACCTACTATCTGGCTTATAATATTAGTTCATATGCACACAAACACAAGATTTCTCAAAGACCAAAATTTGATCCCTATTCACAATTTTGGCATGAATGCCGAATTTTAAATATCAACCAAGTTAGTACAGTTATAGAGAGGTTTACATAATTGCAAAAATAAATTCTTTGAAATATTATTTTCTTCAAGCATGTATTGAAAATCTCGGAGTCAACTTTTTCTGAAGATTGAGCAAGTTTTCTTTGTAAATTTCATGTCTGAGAAAGTAAAAATATAAACATATAGAGTGGGGAAAAGAGAACTTCCTTATATACTTTCATGAAAGTATTACACAAGAGAACAATAATTATAAAATATTAACTTAGCGCGTAAATTTACTGAATCTATCGAGGCATTCTCATTCAGTTTTCTGATTATTAATCCCTGATATGCATCCGAAAGTCAAATTTGTGTTTTTAGATTGCTTTTTCCCTACCGAAACAAAAAAAATTACATAGATCTACACCTGTAGCTACAAAATTACATACCAAATTTCAGATATTTCTGAGTTTTTGAGATATCGCATTTCCATATTTCTGAAAGTACAGACCGATTGACGGTCAATCTTTTGTTGGACATGTGAAATGTGCCAAATGTTCTCCCTAACACTATCTCACATACTGTCAAATAAACTTTTCATTCTAGAGGGCGACTTGGATAGCATTTTGGTGTATATTTATGAAATACTAGCCGCCTTTGGCGACCAGCTGGTTCGCTCTGAGTAATGGGTTCTAAAAGTTTCAATTAAATCACATATTCATTAGCCTTGAAGTAACTCCGGGCATTGATTGGCCTGAAATTAATATTTTCTTTAAGATGATGGACTAAAAGCTATAAAAGAAGACGTTTTCCTAATAATATTCTTTAATTTTATAAATCAATCAGTTTTAATGATTGATTTAAAAGACTGATTGATGTAGCAACTTTTATTTAAAATATTATTAAAAATATTTTGTAAAATATGGCTCACAGAGCAAAGTATCAAGAAATCTAAAACTCATTATTCATAAATGCATTGTTTGACTCAAACTATATAAAATGTAATTATTTACTTCATTTAGATCAAATTAATAGTATTAAACAATATATATGCCTGTTAATAACATTTTACAAATCGGCCATTGGAAAGGAATTTGAATGCATACACTGTATAAATAAAGATAAATTATTCAATTAATGATTTAAATATTGCAAACGATCATAGAATCCTTTGCCTTGGAGTTTTTAAAGAAAATAACACATTTTATATTTATTTTATTTTATCAAGTCACGTGCTAAAAGTTGCATTTCTCCAGATTTAACTTGCAATGATAGTTTTTTTTTTTTTTAAATTTGACCTTCCGTCAAAATGATGGCAACACGGTGATAAAACCTAATTTTTTCCCTTTGACGTACTCTTGCAGATTTTATAGAAACCTTAGCTTTACATTTACTTTTTTAGAAACTATCACATTTTATAAGGAAAAAAAGTATTAATGATACAGATATTGCAAACTAGAATAGAAATATGCCATTAAGTCGGGATTCCAATGCAAATCCTGTCTAAATTCAATCAGGTTTACCGTAAAGAAGATTAATTGAATTAATTATTTATATATTGCAAACGATCATAGAATACTTTGCTTTGCATTTAATTTTTAGAAAATATCACATTTTAGATTTATTTTATTTTATCCAGTCACGTGCTAAAAACATAATTAAAATATTTCTTTAAAAATGGCAACACGGCATAGAACAATGGCATAGAAAATTAAAGTTATAAATAAAAAACTGATACCGTTAGAAAGCTAATTTTTTAATCTTTAAATTGATATAAAAATCATGTTTGTGCAATAATATTTTCGGAAGTTATAGCGGAAAAACGTCGAAATTTCGCTTAAATTTTAATTAAATCAAATTCTCATTAAAAATTCGAAAAAAGGGCTCTGAGGTGCACATTCCCGACCTCCAAGGTATACATGTACCAAATTCGGTAGCTGTAGGTCCAATGGTCTGGCCTGTAGAGCGCCAACATACACACACACACATGCACACACACACATTGAGCTTTATTATAAGTATAGATTAACAACTGTCGTGAATATAGAATTTTTATTGAATTGGCGAGATTTTTGTCCATTAATTCCTAGCATGCGTTTAATAGCATCCGAAAAGCAAATTTGTGTTTAAGACATGTTTTTCTCAAACGAATGAAATAAAAATTTGACACAAAAATAGATTTTTAGTCCCATATAAACCATAACAATTTTGATATATTTATATCATAGCGTTTTTGAGTTGTGGCATTTCGAGTTTACGTTTTTTGAATGTGCAAATCGACAGACTGTCAATCCCTTGTTGAATTTGGTTTAAAATTTGATTCCTATTCATTAGAGATGTTAAATCTGGGAACAGAATTTTTTCTACGAGAACTCTGTTTTATGGCTATTGTGTTAAATTATATTCGAGCAGCTAGATAGTCAAATTTCCTCTGAACATATTTTGATCAAAATTTGATACAAATCTCCAAATTTGGTGTAAAGACCGGACACCGAATTTCAGCCGTCTACTTCAAAGCATTTCGCAGTTATCCTTGTCACAAAAAGAAGCTAACATTTTCCAAACACATTCCCCCCCCCCCGAATTCAGGGGGGCTCTAAAACGAGGAGAATCGTCAAAATCACGAATCTGAATTTTTTTGACGATAAAATACTTAGTTTAAATTTCATAAACGAGAGAAAAAAATATTTCTAGAAAACATGTAAACGGAAAATATCAGTTACTGCACCTCATTTAATATTTTATGAATTTTTACTTAGCAGTATTTAATATATCAAAAAATTATAAATCTTATATGTACTTCCTTTAATTTAATTAAAAATAAGTAATGATACATCGTTTAGTATTGTTTTAAAAAGGTAAGAGAACAAAAATCTCATTTCTGCAATAAAAGTATTTTATTTTCACATAAAATACAAATATTATATAAATATTAATAAATCACATTCATCATTTAAAAATTAAAAAATAATACACATATAAAAAAAACCCCTCTAAAATATCAGTTATGCTAATACAAACAAAATTACTCACACTTACGTTTTTAAAACACACGTACATTAATACTACAAATACACAGCACATGGACAGCAATCTGACACATATAGTTGATTGTAATCACAATAGATTATTCAGGTGTTGTCTTCATTTAGCAGTTAAATGCTGCTTTTGATTTTATCAAGATCACAGACACATAATTCATTAAAGTGATTTGTTCCAGTAAAACAATAAAATAGTAACAAAAAAAAAATAAATGAAAAAATGTAAAAAATACATTAACATCCATAAAAGATGAAAGTTTAATCATTAGAGTGAATAATTGTAATGTTTCACAGATACCATATGGCAAAACAGCATAGAAAATTGTATAAAAAAGATGCTTTTCCTTTTTCTGTAGGATTTTTTTTTACTGAATTTTTAAATAAATAAAATTTATAAGATATTATGATTACTTATCCATAAAACAAAAGCACTTGACTAGAAATGTTCCAATAAAAAATCTTCATATAGTGGAAGTTAGCTTATTAAAATGTTTTTATTCAAAATCATCAGTAATCCGAATTTTTCCTATAATTTTAAATAATGTTAAATATATCGTTTATACTTCAATTTTATTTAGGTTACTTTGGAGTCAAAATTAAAAAATTATAAAAAATTATTTAAAAAAAAATCTAGATAAAAATACATTTTTTGCCCACTGCATAAATTGTACTTTATTTGGAAATGATAACAATAATAACAAAACAGCTTTTTCTGTTTAAAAAAGAAAAGGTTGAACTGTAAATCCTGGATCCTATTTTAAAAAATTTTGAAACATTGAATGAGAATATTGTCATTTGTTTTGTATAATTGTTTATATTCAAATGCTATAGATAGTTTACTCATTGAAATTATTTTTACAGTAAAAATCTTTCATTATAACATTATTTATTAAAAATAATTACTGGGAATATATTAAGTAAGAATTTTTTTTAAAGCTTTTAGTTGTCGATACACAATAAAAAGAAATATTTACTCTTTTTCTTAAAAA
>JAPMOQ010030967.1:0-16098 GCA_026543055.1 Argiope trifasciata
TTCTCAAGGAGAGGAAATAAATAAGAGAAACAATCATACATTAACAAACTTTATATATGACAAAACCTCCTCTCTACCTCCAGGGGCCTGCTTCCACTTTTTATGCTCCAATGTCACTTGTACAACAGAAGATATCACATTTTCTCTTAATCATGAATCTTTGACTCAAAGAATTGATTCAAAGAGCTTTGTTCAGAGTATCGCACTTTGTTGAAATGTAGACATAAATTTATCGTATGAATGTGCATTTTGAAGCTTTGATTGATTAAAAATTAAGCGAAATTTTAGAATTTCCGCAATAACCCCGAAAATATTTGAGCACAAAAATAAGTTTTGTAACTTCTTAAAATTCAAATTATCTTTTCAATGATGACAATTTCAATACAGTTTTTATTCACTTGTGTGTGTTTTTGTTTGTTGTGCATTTTTTAAGATTATTTAACAATATATTAGCTACTAAAAAACTCTAATTCTTTTTACTGTTGTTACATCCTAGATTCTTATATTTTCTTTCATCTGCTGATAATGAAGGTAAGATTTAACTTTTTCTTCCCTAGTGAATAAGTTTTTTTTTTTTAAGTATGTTCTTACGTAGTTTTTGGAGTTTGTTGTATTTACAGTTAAAAACAAATAAGCAATGATGATCAAACTATGATAAACAGTTAATTTCACTATTTCAGAATGTTCCATATATATTGGCTCTCTTAATTTGCTTTAGTTTAGATACAAGAAAGAGGTTTAAATGTAAAAACGGGAAACAAAAATTCAGCATATTCCATAGTGCATTAAAAGAATTGAAACATTTCAACATAATTTCATCACATACTGAATTATGTACACTAGATAAGTTCGTAATTCACTATCTTACAAGAACTTTGATTATACATATTCAGTCTAAATTTCAATAAAACTTCAAATAAAAAAATTTATGAAATAAATTTATGCATCGAATGATATCACAAAAAAAGACAAGCAAAATATGTAAGGAATAAAAATGTATTACGATATTATTTACTTTAAAAATTGAATCTAAATTATAATCATTTTAATTTAAAAATCAGCTTTGCAATTCATATGCAATCAAATAGCGCTTTATGTTACAGTTTCAATTGTTCTAATCAAATAAACCATAAATGTTTGTGAAAATAACGAAAACAATATGAATTCCATTATAACAAACAATATTGTTATAAATTAAAAATTTTGAAAAATTCATGAACAAAGGGGAAAAAACCCGACAGGTAAAATGAAGAAATTTAAAATGCAATTAATTATATATTTATAACTTATTGTCAGATACAGATTTATTTAATGCAATTTTATAAATATAGTTACATATAATATGAATTATAGCCAGAAAATGTCCAATAAGCTTTTTATCAATTACAAAATTAACTAAAAATTCATAAAAATCTTCTTACATAAATGTCATTACTTTCAAGAGTATATCTGAAACATATTTCCTGACTTCGAATCCCTTAACTGTTTTATAAAATGCTGATTTCTAGATAAAGATCTAATTTTTATCAGAGGGAAAAAAAAAGGAAACAATTTTAAAATGTTGTCAATAATTACTTTTAAATTTTAAATAATCAATAATATCTTTTATCAAATAATTAGCTAACTATTATTATGACTTTAAAAACATTTTATTGTCTCATCAAATGAACAAATCAAACAATCATTACATTTCTTTAAAAAAAAAAATCGAATTACAAAATAATGAGCATTATATTCGAACACATTATGCTTATTAATAACCTCAGCTTGGAAAATCTTTGATGAGAATGACAAACACTCCAAAAAAGAAAATCAAAAAATTATAGCAAAATATTTTTAAAATATTAATTTGCAATACATTCAACAAATTCTTAGCAAAGAAAGGATTCAAATAATTTATCAATCATCTTGAATTTCAAAAACAAGAAATATAAAAAAATCTTTAAAGTCAATTCCTACTTAGGTTAACAAAGAAAAAATTTATTTTAGTTACTTTTTATTAAATACAATTAATATAAATATGATGTACATATGACAGAATCACAATATTAAGTGGCAAAAGAAACTTTTTTTCCAGCAATCTACATGCTTGCCATTGACGGTATTTATTCTTAAATTTATACCTAGCTAAATATCTCTTATAAGAGAAAAAAAAGTATCCCATATAAAACTTAAATTAATTTATCAAAAAAAATATTGATTTTTGCAAGATTTGAACTTGCATTCTTCACCTTCATGTGAAAAATACTGAAATCCTTGCATTTTACCAATTGAACTACTGCTTGTTGATTTCAGTTATCATTAAAACTGCTAAAAATCTATTTCAAGAATTAAAAATTAAATAAATGTTTGAAAAAAAGCTGTATTAATATCATCATCCACTAAAAGTTTTTAAAAATGTATTTGAACTTGAGTGAATGTATAAAAAGTATTTTATTAACGATTGATTTTGAAAATTTGTACAAGATATATAAATATACACGGGGAGAGTGTGAACTAATCAATGAATTGAATTAGCTAAAAAAAAATGAAAAGAAAAATAGACAGAAATGTATAAAAATATTTTTTTATTATTATTTAAAAGTAACAAATGCACATTTACATATATAGATGAGAGTGAAATGACATTATGAGTACACATGAACCAAAAAGAAAAAAGTTGTTAGCCACCACACAAAGAATAACAGATTATCTTATGCTTAATTAAATATGTGCAAAATGATAAGATAAACATATGTAAAAAAAAAGAATAATATAACAGTGAGAGAGTTAAATTCCGTTTTGGCATGTGAAAACCGATTTTGGTGGAGGAAAAAAAATTAACAAAAAGATATCGTATTTGTACTTAAAAATTGAAGTATTAGTAATAAAAATCACTGCTGGAAATGTTTTTAAAAAAATTCAATTAACGATATTCATGCTTGGCATAACTTCTAGTCAGTGACAATTAAAGCTGATTTTAAAAATATATAATACCAAATAAATCATTATATGCCATTTAATAATCTTAAGTAAGAACTTGAATATTCAAAAGTAAATACACTTGATCAGAATTTGTTTATAATTTAATGCTGTGTACCATTTCTTAATGTAATAAAACTATTTTTACAAATAAAATATGTTTAATTTTATGGAAATCAATTCATTTTGCTTAGCAATGAGTGCAATGCTATATGCATTTATGAACTGGTTGTTTTAAACTTTTTGTGGTAAAATCTCTCGTAACTGGCAATAGCAAATTTATGTTATTTTAATAAATTTATACATAAAACTTAAATTTAGAAGATTAAAAAAATTCAAAATATGCAATATTTTAGTGAAGATTAGGAGAAGGTTTCTATGGACATAAATTATTCTGTAACAATTACGTTCTCTCTTGAAAACAGTGAAATAATCAAACATGCATAGACGAAAGGATAAGAAGAAAATGAGGAAGAAGACCAAGAAAGTTAAATAGAAAGATATAAATTTTAAATAATCCACACAGTTTTCATATTACTTACTAATTGCAACTAAGACTTAAAAACACTTGGAGGAAGAAAAGAAAAAAGCTTTAAAATGATGAAATTGCAATATCCAAATGTTGAATTTATACATAACATGAACATTTTTTAAAAGATTGCTTTTTCAACTATCCAGAAAGACTGAAAAAAATTCCTGGGATGTATATTCCCATTACTGCCAGTTAAGAAAGATTCTACTGTATATACAATATCAGGCTGTCACTGACTATAATGAAGAGCACTGGCTGGTAATGCTTGTCGCAAATATAAATGTTATTCTTTTCCTGCAGAGTTAGTTTTACGTTCATTGATGCTTTGCAACAAAGGATCTGATTCAGGCAAAGAGTATGTTAATGTAATTCGTTGATAATAATCAGGTATTAATTGCAAATTCGAAATAACTGTTGTTAGGGAATGAGCTTTTTCCACAGGAATCGAGGAGTCTTTTTCAACAGTTTCAAAAAACACATGAAAGGGGAAACTTGCAGGTGGATAGGTAATATAACTTTCTATTTTAGATACAGGAACTTCATATTTGGCACTCAGTTCCTCCTAAAAATAAAAACAATAAAATATTTTATCTTAAAAGTTGCATTCTGAATCATATAGATCTTTAGAATAAATTTCACAAATTTCTCTAATATTTTACTATTATAAATTCAATGGCAATAGATCATTACAATCATATTTTTACATTTTAATTCTAATATAAATAAAATAAATAAGAAAGGAAAAATAGAAATATTTTAATGAAACTGAAATTATATTTTCATTTCTTT
The DNA here is from genome assembly GCA_026543055.1 of Argiope trifasciata. Classification (NCBI taxonomy): domain Eukaryota; kingdom Metazoa; phylum Arthropoda; class Arachnida; order Araneae; family Araneidae; genus Argiope; species Argiope trifasciata. The sequence continues at coordinate 4,283 of JAPMOQ010030967.1, forward strand.
TAACATTTTGAAGCAGTACACAATGCATGCTGGTCATCTTGCTAAATTATAGTTTTTGGCACATATTTTAACTATAACCTCCAAAAATGATAACTCTTATCAATAAAAGCTGTAAAGATAGTTAACAACTCAAATCTGAAATCTATTCCTATTCTCTTCCTGACCTTTTTCTTTCCAGGAAAAAAGAGGAATGGAAATTGAATTGAGATCAATTATTTTTTCCCAAAGTGAAGAAGAAAATAAACTTTGCTCTCTACCAGGATAACATATTCAAACAGTTGTTTTCACAAAGCAAAGAACGAGAAATGTTTTTGTCACAAACATAACCTTTTAATCTTTAATTTCTTTTCTTTTTTTTTTATCTGGTTAATCATACAGAAAATTTGTAACAGTAAGATAAAAGAAATCAGTAAAACAAAAAAAAAGTGATTTAAGATGGTGGTTTACAAATAATGTAAAATTTTTTAACTCCTTGTTGCCAAAATACTACAGAAAAAGCTTAATAACATAGATGGCTTTAAATTTCTAGAGCATAGAAAATTCCCCATTAGACCCTGGAGCTTCAATATCAAATAAGAGAAATTGTAGGCATTCAAAATTTATATAACATCCATGAATATCTGGAAAATCTACAACTTCAAAGGAAAGTGAAATATAAATTAAACAGCAATGAAGAAATATGTTTTATCTAAATTACAAAAAACATTCAATGCACATTCTCTACTTACAAATGATGGATTGATAAAGGACTAATGTTCAAATCAAAAAATATAAATAAAAGCAAACGTTACTTTAAAAATTTAGAAATCTTTGAATAAAATATATTTTTCACCCAACAATTGAAAAATACACAGTGCCAGAACTAATAAAACAGGAATTGTTTTAATGCATTTCTTTCTCTTCAAAAATGAAAACGTTTTAATGTGACTAACTCCTCTAAAAGAACCAATATTGCTAGGAAAAGGTAATTAAAATTCTATAAAAAGCCACTATGCTTTAATTTTCAAAAAATGCTTAGAAATTTTATTAAGGTATTCATTATGGTTTAATTCCTTTACAATATTCTTTTCAGAGACTCCTAATTCATGATTTTGCTGTTGTCTATATTATAACTGTTTTTAAATTATTTACATATATATATTTAAAAACTTCCTTTTACCATTTTCTACCTTTAATATATTTTATAATTTATTTTAATAAACAATGTAGAGTCAAATTAATTTTTCAACAAATTTAATAGACTACATTAAAAGCTCTTTATTTGCAGGGTATATGTTACATAAATATGCCAAGAATACAGAAATCGTGAACACGGAATGGTAATTTATATGGGATTATAGGGTATACGTTCCTAGATGACAACATAAAAAAACAAATATATAAAAAAATCAATTTTTTTGAAGTTTTTGAATATTTTGATTAATTATCTTAAGGCTTAGGCAATGGTTTGAAGAATTTTGTAATTTTCTCATGCTTGGCAGTTTTTAACAGCTCCTTCCATTCAGACTGATACGCAGCAGTCGCATTAGGAATTTGCCTCTTAAAAATAAGACTTCGTTCCATAGACAGATCAATGCTCATAAAGAAATCACAAAGCTCATTTGCCATTCTTAAAGCTTCACTAAGATTTTTCAAATTAAATGTCACATTTCCAGTGCTTGTTGAAGCCTCTTCTGCAATGGACTGCGAATTTAATATTTCTTCCAAGTGGGTTTCAGTCAGATCTTCATCTTGCGATTCAAGCAATTCCTGAATGTCACTTGATCATTGTTCAAACCCATTTCATCCGATTCCATATGCGATTTCGGCTATGTTTGCAGTTTGCATTTAACAACATATTTTAGACAGTTTTAAAAAGATTTATTTTACTTTTTTTATTCGTCCATTTGATGACATTTACAAAGGATATTGGGTTGGATACCTATTTTAATCCTTTTATTATTATGTATTTACTTATTAGATCTGCAAATAAAGAAATTTTTAGTTGCGGATATAAGAATTTTGTCGCATTTTTTTAAAACCGCGAATAGTGAAAACGCAAATGAAGGAAGTGCGAATAAGGAGCTTTTCCTGTATATGAAACTAAGAAAATACTAAAATATTCTATCGTCTATGCAAACACAATATACAAAATTTCAGAATTCTAGCACATTGAGAAGTGGCAAAATCAAAAATAAAATACAATCCTTATAAATATGAAACAAGTTAGATTAAATAAAAGCATATCAAATTGCATTTTAGTTTTTTAAACCAATTCATTTCACATGCAGGTTTAATATGTATTTAAACAATTGGAAAATTCAGAGTAATAGTATTTAAAAATTAATAAAATTTATCAGAAATAACAGTATTGTAGTGCTGTTAGTTCAGGCAGATAAACGCACAAAAATAATTGAAACATACCAGACATTTCTTCTGTAACTTAATAAGAAATGGAATATGTGCTGCACTAAGACATCTCAAAGATAAAATATCCTTTTGGGAAACTACAGCTTTAGCTCTAAAATGAGTGCTTGTGCACAAACACTTTTCAACGTCATCTTTCAGCAAAACAAAAGTGTTGTTTTCACCAGTATCATTATAAATTGTTTTATCTTCATCACTGGAATTGTTAATACAATCCTGAACCTAAAAGAAATTAAATATATCATATTTATTTAAACAGATAAAGGTAGTTACTTTTATCCAAAATAAAGGTTTTTTCAATTGCCATTTCCCAATAATAAATTCTAATCAATAATTATTAACAATGATTAATTCAACTAATAATCAAGACCAACAGAGGGCCACAATGAGTTCATTATGAGATTAAGCAAATGAAATGAACCCATATCTAAAAATCACAAAACCAATCAAGCAATCACAAAATTGATGGATTAAGAAAAAAAACTAGATACAGTTTTAATGTCAAAATTAAGTATTGAATTTCATCAATCTAGTTTCTTGTGTTTTTGAACTATCATGTTTACAGGTGCATGATTCTCTTACATGCATTTTGTCCAGAATTAGTAGACATCTACAAATTTTACTTTAGAATGACTTACTAATATTCATACATTAGGAGTCACCAAATTTTTTGGGTAGCAACCACTTTTGCAGGTAAAAAAATTTTAACTCACCCTTTTCTATAATATTAATCATGCTAAATATTAAAAAATTATTATACATTATATATATTCATTTAACCTATCAATTTATAGATTTAGAATTACAGAAATAAAAGCATTCAAATGCAATAAAAGAAACTTATTAAAAATTTAAAATTAACACAAAATTAATAAGAAAATTTAGAAGTTAATGAAATGATTGAGACAGGTGGAGTTTTAACAATTTATTACTATCAGGTTCGAATTTTTTAAATATTTTATGCCATTCGCAAATTACCAGTGCAATATTCTCCTTTTGTTAGACAATAAATCAACTAAAATCCATGCTCTTCCAAATACAAAGAAAAAGTAATTACAAATATCTGTACTCTTGCTCACAACTGAGGAAAGAAAGCCGACACAGATTTTTGATGCCAAAACTCTAGGTACCAATATTACTTTAAATTTTTCATAAGATGCAAATCCCTTTTCTAGATGTGGCAATTTACTATGAATTTGTAAAAGGATCAAAAATCAAAACACGCAATATTTCTGAAACCATTCCATAAAGAAAGAGCATGAAAATCATTTAATAGCAAGTAATTCTCCCTATTTTGAAGAGTTGCTGATAATGTCAGAAAATGTATATACTGACCTTTATCTAAATTTCATTTAAATAAAAGATTCTTCCCCATAAAAACGGCAATAACTTTTTTATGTTTTAATTAAATTCCTTTTCTTGTAATTCTAAACTGAGTTTGTGAAGTATTTTATGCAGACCTGTAAATTAAATGATTGATGCCTTTGTTGGATGTAACTAAGTTTTTTAAGGAAAACCAGATTCATTCATTAAAACCTAAAGATAAAATTTATGGACAATAATAGTAGTTTCACTTTGCATATGAAAAAAATAAAAATGATAGAGCAATACATAATTATCAGTGATGTAAATTAATAACTTATTTTGTCCAACTATTTAAAAAAAAACATTTTTTAGTAGTTGTGCTCAAAATGAGCAATTTAATAAATTTTATAACTTTTCAAACTTTTTTTACTTAACTTTTTGAATAACTTTTTTTTTTTTTTTTTTTGCAAAGTGTACCCAAGCTTAACTACTGACTTTCATAATGCATGCAATTATTAAAAAATAAATTCCATCACAGATATGAACATTACAGTAACATTTTGGTCATATGCTAATATATGAGGATTATGAGACAGTTTGCCACATTAAATCAGAAATGTTTAATTCACATAAAACTAAGAGAGAGAAAAAGGAATCTATACCTTCTCTGAAATTGATTTAAAATAAGGAAGAACAGCAGATTCATATAAATCTTTGGTTTCATTAATCATAATCAAAGGCACTTCAACAAATTTCAAAAAGTCGCTCTCAGTTGCTGGATGAATGACTTGAACACTAATACCTAAAAGGAACAGAAAAGGAAACAATCAATAGTAAACTAAACAAATGAGTACATAAATCTTAACATAGATACAAAATATCATATTAAAGTCCTTGTATTATACAGTGAGTTAAATGCCAGCAACATTTCAATCTAATAGCTTGTAGTCAAGTGATAAATTCGGAATATTTCTTTCCCATTTATTTACTTAAAAATTCAGCTCAGTCGGTGATCAATAAATAAACATAAAGTACATTATACAAACTGCTCGATAATAACTTATCAATTTATAATAGCTTTTATATGAAATTGGTTAATTCAACCCAAGGAAATAATCCATGTGATTAACTTTCAGTACTATTATTTATATGTAAATTACAGCAATAGAAAAAGAAATTAATACATCTTTTATTCAGGGAATGCAACTCTGTACAATGTATTTTTTGTTTAAGTCCAATAAATTTTTTAAAAAACTATAATGAAACATAAGGAAAAGTAAATTCAAAAATTCAGGACAGAAATCAACTATGGAAAGAAAGAAAAATATCAGAATTTCATATTTTCATTCAAATTTCAGATTTTATCTACGTGTCCAATTCATTATTATTAATGGAAATACTTTATAGGTCCATGCAGTGACACTACAATATAGCTGTACAAGCTTAATGCACTGTGTCACTTTTGTTTTACAAAATATTCATTATCTGAGCATTGAATCATTTTCAAAAGCAGATGTTAAATAATCTCGTTCCAGCATTCATTACTTATTAATTAATCTCCTACTGTATTTAGAAAAATACTATTAACTTTTTTTTCTACATCAAAAAATATTAATTCAACTTAATTGCTGTAATATTACATTTATCATATTTAATTTTAAAAATATGTTAACTTAATACAAGTTAAAAATTACAAAATAAATTGTTAGCCTTCAGTAATAAACTTATCACAAAATAAATTAATAGTCTTCAGTAACACAGTATTAATACTGTGTTACTGAAATCTTTTACAAGGAGGAAGTAAGAAGAAGGATTATAAGAAGATATCCTGAAGTAGGAATAAATACTGAAGACTATTAACTTATTACACAAAATAAATTAATAGTCTTTAGTATTTACTCCTACCACATTTGGAATCCTTGTTAATTAAATTAGTTATAAAAATGATATTTATTAATCCTCAATAACATTTGTGTTTATTTCTGAAGAAGGCATTTAAATTTCAGCTTCTGTCTATTATCGGATAAGGAAACTTGCAGCACAATTACACATATACCAAGAAACACTAATTTCTTCAAAATAGGGTTTGCGATGAAATATGGAAAAGTTTGGATTTCATTTAACAAGATAAATTTTGATTATCATAAAAATTAGCTATCTCAGCAATAACACTTTATCTGCAAGATTGAACTATTTATTAAATATAAGTTTATAAATAATAAGTTAATAAATAGTAATTTCAAAATAATAAAACATTATAAGCTAAAAATGGCAAACAAAAAAAGAGGATGAAAATGCATTTAACAGCATGTCAAGGTCCTCACAAAAAAAATGTCTTCATTTTGCTAGATATATATTACTTCTATGCAGGATAAAATCATTCAGAAGTTTTTACCTTGGATCACTGAAATGAACCATAAGTATGCAGCTCCAGCATAAATTAGATCAATTTTCATTTCTAATGGTAAAGTTTATTAAGGTATGATTGATTTATTAGTTATATTATTCCTTTAAAGGTTAATATAATGCTTTTAGAATAGGTTTTTAAATTCTCAACTGAGCAAAAACAATAATTAATCTTTAGGTGGTATCCACATCCTAAAACTTTGTCACACAAACAATTTGCAAAAATATGATGGTTTTTCAAATCGGTCTTCAGAAACATCTGGATATTCTTCTTCAAAAAACAAGCAAATAACAACTGAACAACTGAAACCAATTCATCTGGCAGTTGAAAGTTTAGGGCGACGAGATGCCAATTCTACTTACTACTACTATATCCAATTTAAATATACCAGTGATGGTATATTTGAATTTGAACTAAAAAATTTAAACACTAAAATAAGTTCGAAATTATTATGTACTTTAGAAGGACGAATTCAAGAATTCGCAATTCTTTTGCAAAATTCATAAAACATTCCTAGTTTAGAGAAGAAATCTAGTCTATTTCTTTAGTTTTAAAGCCTGAAATTAAGTTATCTAGAAAGATATTGTCCAAAATATTTCAAAATGCTTATGTAGAAACCGATTCTAATGAAGAAAAATCGAAGAAACTATTCATCAGAGTAATGCTTTTTAAAAAGAAGCCATGGGAAAATCAAATCATAAATTTCTTAGAAGACCCTGGAAAAAAACTTACAAATCCAAAGGCACTGAAGGCTGAATTTTCATTATTTGAAGCAATGTATAAAAGAACAAAAAAGTTTAGATTTGTTATTTGATGCAACGAAAACAATAAAACTTAGTTCAACAGCTAATGAAGGTATATTTTCAATTCCAGTCAATATTGTGTCTAAAATAAGAACAAGACTTAGCCACTGTTCAGTGGATACTTATATTTTTTATAAACCTATTTTCTTAGAAGAAATGAAAATTAGTGAAAATAGTATAAATATTATTTGAAATTCTTTGTTTGAGTTTTCGTTATTTTGTGTAAGTAATGTGTATACATAATCTTCAATTTTTTATATATTTTTGGACTTTGATACCAATTTTTATTCCTTTTCTTGTTGTTATTTTATATAAATTAAACAAAATATTTTCCATGTTTTTTTTTCCCACAAAAATTTAAAAACCAGCTTTATTGGAAATGTTGAATTTTAAACAGGTTTTTTTAAGAAGTTGCTTTTTGTGTAAACCCTAGAATAAAGATATTATTTCGTTTGGGCATTTGATGCGAGTGTGCAAATATACTTTTAAAATAATGGGAATATAGTAATAACTTTAGAAAATTTGCATCTTTTTACGATGTACATTTCTTTGAAATCTTTTAAATCGTATATCTACTTTATGTAAGTTAGCAGATTTTTTAATACTATTTTTTGAAAATGCATGTGATAAATTTACAATATTTTGGAGTAAAGTTATGTTTGATAAAACAGTAGAAGACTTATAATCAAGTTTAAATCACACATTAAGAAACCAAAATAACTTTTGATAACTACTGCATGTAATCAAGAAAGAAAATTTGAATAATTGTCACTTAAATTTGAATTATTAATTCATTATTTTAATTCTGAGAAAAAGGTGAATTCAAAAAACCAATTTACAGTTGATTCAGGAATAATATTGTGTTATGAAAAGATATTATTTGGATCATTGACTTGGAGAATGGAATGAAATTAGATTAATGTTTAAATTTAAATGACTATTTAAAATTAATCAGACAAATAAATTAAAGTTATTACATTAAGTCAAAAAATTAATTGTAAGGTGCATATATTACCTTAATAACTAAACATTATTTAGTTTAGAATTCAAAGGAAGTAATTTTAAAGATTTTTCTATTAAAGAGTTTACAAGAGAGTAAGAGCAAAATTTAAATGTTCAAGAAAGAAAGAAAAATGACTAATCATTCAAATGCTTTCAAAAACAAAAATATTGTCGTATTTAAGAATTTTTGTTCTTGAGCTCGACATTATTAATACATCTTTGAAAAATTACTAAATATGGAAATGTTAAACAATTATTTTCTCTTGAGTTAACTAATTTAAGAAGGCAAATGCCAAAAATATACACTTACCATTGAAGCCAGTTTGAGGATAAACATGATAGTTTCCATAAATGTTATTCCAAAATTTTAATTCTAATCGTGAATCTGAAGTGAACAACTGAGATATATCTCGTATGTCGAACGGCGTTTTCTCTAAAACAATTATAGCTGGCTTGTCATCTTCGGCAAAACGACCTTCTACAACAATGGATTTAGTAGATAAGCATTCCTTCAGAACTTTCACAACTTGAAAAGATTTTAGAGAGCCCATATTATCTTCAATTGCTTTTTTTGCAATAGATTTCGGAGCTTCATTGTGCTTACTAAATACACCAGCTTCATCGTAAGATCCCGTTGTCAAATCAACAGCCATTTCTGCCGCTTTTTATTTACAAAATTGTAATCACCGGGTGACAGTGAACAGTTTGTCCGCGCACATGAATGTATCCGTTTGTCGGCAAATCTGAAATAAACCATGTTACAGAATTATTAAGACTCATTGAGAGGTTTTTTAAGAATATATCCGTTTTATACCATTGATTTTTTATTATTTAAAAAAAAGAATCAGCAAAAAATAACTATCTTTGCATACTTATTCCTGTTTCTTGAATATTCTGACTTAATTGATTTACAAAAGGACGCTAACTGCAACGGTCTCGTTACACAGGTCATGGTTTGTTTTGAATTGCGAAAAATGTGTTCAACATGTGAAAAGTGATCGTTGTTTTCTTTTTGATGAGTATTGTCTGGATGTTTCGATTTTTAAAGCAAAATTCGTAGAAATTTTTTGAATTATTATGTGCCTATAGCTTTCTTTTTTTCTTAAAATTAAATCATTTAATAAAATGGATTCGAAAAATAGTAACGTAACAGAAAGTTCAAAACTTGATTTTGATAAACTTTCTCTCATATTACTTGATCCCTCTAAAAGGATAAGTGACAGAATAATTTTGCCTGTGAGTCTGGCTGGGCATCAGTTTAAATCAAAAGATGAATTAAGAGTTGAAGCGGCTTTTGAAAGCTGCACCTTTAAAACAATAACAAGCTGTGCTGTTGGTGAGTTTTAATATATTTTTTCGTTGAACTTTGCAACTAGAATTCATGAAAAAAATTCATGCTTGCTTGCTTAGTTACAATAAAAATGATTCTTTTAAAAACAATCAAATGAATAGTAACGACAGCAGAAACAAGAGAATTAATCTAAGAAATGAAAAAAATTGCCTAGTGCTACGTTTTGTACCGCCTTTTTTAACATTTGCACTTTATCATTAATTTACTACACAGAACTAAGTCTATAAATGACTGACTGCAGTAATGGGTTCTTCCACTGAAAAATTAGCAATGCTATAAAAAATATTTATCAAAGGATTCCAGTTTTATTTTTTCATGTTTCATTTGTAGCTATAAGCAGAAAAAGTTTTTTATTTCAAAGCCAGATATGAAGTTTGTTGCATTCCAGTATTTAATATTATCCATGTAAACTCTCCATACAATTTAGTACATAATATAAATTCCATGTTCTTAGTATAAATATTTTTTATAAATGTTGAAGTGATGGAAGTGCAACTGATAAAGGTGCCATACCCACTCTGCTTTGCGTACACTTTCATTTTCTCCAGTCATTCATAAATAATATTGAACAGAATGTGCTCCAAATGATTTACAATATTCATCATTTTTCATAAATGTAGTGATTAATAATAATCAGCACTTTCTTAAAAATGTTAATATAAATCATAATTGTTTTTTTATATATTGACATACATTTTTTAACAAAAAGAAAAAGAAATTTAAAAAAGAATTGAAATTTGAATTTTGATAGGGGAAAAAAAAGGAATTTCCTTCCAGCTAAACATGTTTATATTGAAGCAATAAAAACTAAAATTGATTGGCAGCCATTATGAAAGAAAAAAAGGTACCTTTCCATTAACTGGGCACAGCGAGAAATTGCCTAGTAATGTAGAATTCCACCAAATTTCTTGCAACCAAGTCATTTGCTTCGCTTGGTGATTTGGCTCGCCTAGATGATAAAAATTACCGATTTCGGAAAAGTGCTGCCAGCACAAAAACAAGTTTTGAAAGGTTGAAAAAGAAAGAAACATTTCACCATGCTCCAAATCAAATATAGTCAAACTGCAACATTTATGCCTTTATATTCAAAGGGAGAAGACTTGTATTTGATCAATCTAGATACTAGTGAACAGTTCATATTCTCCCGTGGGCTACTCTTTACACAATTCTAATCCTTATTTCATTTGCTTGCAATTCATTTTTTCTCTTATTTTTGTTTTTGTTTGTTTCTAATTTTTGTTGATCATGCAATAAGAAAGTACTCTAAGAACTTTGAGTTTTCAAGATAAAAAAGTTAGTAGAAAGTTAAAATGCAACTTTGAAAAAAAATCAGGTGATGCTGCAGCCCCAGTGAATAAGTGACTACATGTTTTAATTCTTATATTATTTCATTTTTATGACAGTTCTAAATTTTTATTGATTATTCCCATTTAAGACATTTTATTCTTAATGAAGACAAAACTATTCTCGCTGATTTTTTTCATATCTTATTTATTTTTGTGCTATCCTTTCTTTTCCTGAGAAGGGAGCACCAGGAATATATAGATGAGAGGTTGTCATAGCAATGAACTGACTTTCACTTAACTGATGAATAAAAAGTATTATAGTGATGAAATTACCTCTACTCCGATGATATAATCTGCCTTTTATTCGAAGGGCTGTGCTGTAGCTAATGAGGTCCTTAGAATTCAACCGTAATTCTGGCTTACATTCTTATTCTGGATACTTAAATTAGGAAGGGATCACTTGGTGTTAGATTTCTTTGATTACCACCTTGTTTCCCATTAATATTAGTTAGATTTCTTTTATAAGATATGTGTAATTTTATTCTCTGGGAAAGTATTTTTTTAGTTTTAAATTATGATAAACATTTAAACTATAATATTATAGAAGTTTTACGTCTTTTTTCTTGAATTTGTTCATACACTATAATTCACTAATTACATTTGTGAATATACCTAAAACTTGAATTTTTTTGTATACTTGGAAATATAGATAATCAATTTAAAAGCTTGTTGAATTGAAATATACTAATATGTAATATATTAGCATTATTATTGAATCATTCATCATTCAAGTTTTTGTATGCTCCATACTTTATATCTGACAAAAATTTATAGGTTAATTCAATAAAAAAAAATTAAACACAATTCATAGAAAAATGATATTTCATGATTAAAAAAAAGTAATTATGCCCTTTATATGCTAAAGGATATTACAGGAAACTATTATTTATTTATGGTTAATATTTTGTTGTATTTTGACTAAAACTAAAAATAATTGCAAAATTTTAATAACTGATTAGAATGAAACTTTTGTATTATTCTAAAAGAAATAATTAGCATATTGGTAGTTTAATGGTTATCCATAGAAGAAAGAAAAACATATTTCCTTTCTACTCTTTTTATTTTTTCAATATTTGTAAAAGCAAGGAAATTTAGTTGAATTTCATTATATCAATGAAAGTTACTTCGTAAATTATAATTCTATTTTTTAATTTAAAAAAGGGGCAAATTCATAAGGTATAGTATCATTGAATAGG
>JAPMOQ010030994.1:0-11776 GCA_026543055.1 Argiope trifasciata
ATATATATATATATATATATATACTCAATTGTTTCTGAAATATTTTTTCATTAAATATCTTCTTTTCTAGAAGCGCTTGAATATTATATTTTTCTAAACTTATTTCTTTTTTAGTTTTATAAACTTATTTATTTTTTTAGTTAGCAAATTTAATTCAATTTTAAGTTTATTGGTTTGGGTAATCTTTGCCTATTATGTTTCTTGTTTGAATACATCGAATAAAAATTCTTTCACCAACTAAAATTTAAATTTCTTCATTGTCCATTGTAGGTGCAAATTGAAAGAATCTTTCAAATGATTAAACATAGAACAACATTAGGCAATTAAAAAGATTAACCCTTACGATTAACCATTTTAACTAATACTTATAAATATACTTTTTTTCTACAATTTATACTTATTTCAGATAAATTCTTATTCATGAAATATATCAGTAAAGCTTTTATGCATCATTAACATATGTATTCAATTGATTTCACACTTATACAAGTGGTGAATGAGATGAAATGTTTTAAGACATCGGAGTAAAAGACTCAGCTACATCTGTAATTCAAACATATAAATATTTATATATATTTCTGTTTGAAAATTGACCTGTCGAATTGGAATTCAATGTGAATTTTCAAGAATAGTAACGAGGTATGATTAGAATATTCATGAACATACACATTGCGATCTGAAGCTTATTATTATGGATATAAGGAGTTTTAATTTTAGCGTTTTAAAAGCTTTGTTTCAAGATTTGCTGAATTGTGTGTATTGAAAATTTACTAAATTTAGTTAATTACATGATTATCACACTTGATGCCGTCTGAGAAAAGAAATGCTATAGGCTTTTAAAAAAAGATGAAAGTATACTATTGATTTTAGAATTGAAAATCCTGAGAAAGACATCTTCTGCAAACCGATACATGATCATGAAATTTATAGAAAAATATGGAGAACATAACATTGCTAAATGAGTAAAGCCATCTTGTATTGACGTTCGCTTCATTTTCTGCATACACTGTTGAAATTATCAGACTAAACAAAAGAATATAGGAAGTATTAATCGTAAGGCAATTAATTATAAGGCCGCCCATCTGACAGGTGGTCAGTAATCGATTTGAAATTGAGTGAAGTGAATAGATGAAGGACTATTGAGACTGTTTTTCTTATTGATAGAAAAGCAAATTTGGCGAAACATTTTACCTGTAATAGGCTATAGTGCTTGAAAAGAAGAGGAAGAAATAATTATCAACAATTTTAATGGCGTTAACTTGTTTCATTTTCATTCAGTTTCAGGGGAATGAAAATATCAGAACAATCGAGCTGCAGACGTTTATAAAATTCTGCATTTTAGATGTTGATACTAACAAAAAAATATCATTGATTATGGTGGAAGAGAATATACGAGCATGGGGGATTCCTAAATTTTACAACATAATGAGTTGTGAAATTTAATATATCAGAAAATCAGCAATATAGTTCAATGTAGTATTGATGCCGTATAGTATTGATATAAGTAAAATAATAAGCAAACTTCTTTTTTAAAAGAATAAATGCGTGTTGCTTATTTTCATGAAAATAATAGTTAAAATTTCCGATCTTATAAATAACTTTTACATGAATTAAAATAACTTTATATAGCATTTACTGTTGAATAATATTCTGGGATAGCTAAATATTGTAGCACTCGTTATGTATATCTATATTATTGTCTCTGTAAAAGGAAAATATAATAAAAACATTAAAATGATGAAAGAAATCAATGAACTTTTCTCTTACTTATAAGATTTTTAAGCCATAATATATAGTATAATTGAATAATTGCGGCATACTTAACCATTTTTTTTTTAAATCTGATATATTTTTCTATGATATTTAAATCTTGAACAATTACGAATATCGTGCCCTCTATTCGAAAAATGTAAATTTTAATTGTAGTTTAAATAAGTATAAGCTAACAAACAAAGTAAATTATAATACTTTTTAAAATAATATGAAGTAAACGATATTTTTTTTCTCCTTTGACCGAACAATTAATATTAGTAAAAAATATCGTCTATTCCGAGTACCACTTAAAAATTAAAATCTTAGATTAAATAAAAGGAAAAATGTGCGCTATGCAAAATCTTAATTATTTTTATTTTCAAAATCAAAATTATCGATGGTAATTAAAAAGGTCACTTTTTCAAACCGAATAAAATTTCACTGTGAAAAAACATTCCAAGAGCCGTAATGTTTATTTCAGCAGAATAAAATAACAGTAATTTAAGGTCATTAGATACATTGAATCGTATTTGTTTTAATGTTTCATTTTACTAGGGTTTTTTTTCAAACTGGATAATTTTAGAAGAGTAATTAAATGTATAAAAGCTTCCACATAAACAAAGGAAATCTAATTTGCATTTATTTAAATTTTATCACTTCACTCCAGGCATCATTGTTATTGGCAAGTGAAGTAATTACTTTAAATTTTTTTCTACCCATCTACACCTGACTATTTAGAAGAAGAATTTGGTTTTAAAAAATGCATAAACTTTTGGAAGAATTTAAATGTTATTTAATTGGTCTTTTTGAATTTTATGTTTTAAAGGACGAATCTGTATAACTGAAGTCAACATTAGTAATACATACATGTATATATATATTGCAGCAGAATGAAATAATGTTTATTTCCAAATTTTTAGTGGCATCTATTTTCTGGTTATAAATATTTTTCATTTAAAAATAACATTCGGAAGAGAAATTACTCGGTAAACTTTAATAAAATTGTCAATGGACAAAAAGTGTGTAAATTGTACTAAAAACGAGAAAAGTTGTTTCTGATTTAAAATTTTGTTATAATAACATATCATATATGAGAAAAAAATAAAACTTAATTCAATAAAAAACATGCAGTTGCATTAAAAGCTGTCGTAGTATATTAAAAAAAACCAATACATCTTAGAATGTTATTCTCATCAGATCTGACATTTACAGTTTTTAATGGAGAAAGATTTATCAGATTCGCGCTAGATATTAGGAAAAAACTTGATTTTATTCATCGTTAAAGTTGCAGATTTAATGTGGATAAAAATAAAATTTAATTCGTTAAAAATGTAGTTACATTTTAAATATATAAATATTTAAAAAACTCAATAAATCTGTGAAATGTTATTCCCAACTGATATAACATTTTTAGCTTTTCCAAACGGAGAAATTTCGTGTTTCGAATACTATTTGATGACTTTTCAAATTTATGTGGCAGTATTATGCATCTGAATAAACATTGCGGATTTCGTAGTTTTATTTTTTCAGACTGGGCAACTTAAAGCTAAATAAAGTTGTGTTTAAGAAATACTTCAATTGAAGCCTGATAAATACGCTATGAAATATTTATATTTGTAATGAAAGAGAAATGCATATTTTGGAATAATTCTATCTAGTATTTGAATTAATTAAATATTGAATGATAATTTAGCTACGTAAGTTAAATTTCGGACTAGTTATTGCAGAAAAAATTAATTTAACCACATTTGTAAATTTCAAAAAGTATCTTTTTATTACAAAATTTAATTTTCGTGCCTTTTTATATCTGGATTTAAAAAAAATGTAATTACATTTTTTTAACAATTCATTTAATTATTTCATTGTCATTTAACATTTTTCACTAATTTATCAAAAAGCTTAGCATTGTGAAAATTTAAAGTTTCCTAAGGTTGTATACAGTTTGCAAAACGAAAAAAA
Organism: Argiope trifasciata; assembly: GCA_026543055.1. Lineage (NCBI taxonomy): Eukaryota > Metazoa > Arthropoda > Arachnida > Araneae > Araneidae > Argiope > Argiope trifasciata. The sequence continues at coordinate 3,712 of JAPMOQ010030994.1, forward strand.
GGAAGACAACATGCAAATATATGATAAATTACGTAAATAATTAAATTTATAACGACACTATAATGTCTATGAAATCAACAACAGTGCAAATATACATAATGTGCAAATTGTGAAAAGTTTTTAAAATAATTTCTCTTTAATTTCTCTTGTAATTGGATACATAAAATCATTTTGCTTAGAGAATTAAAAATAAGGAATAATACGTAATACATTTAATTGGAATTAAATCTATTCATCGTTCCTGTTGCACCATCTATTAGCCAAAAAGATTTATATTAAATACCATACATGTTGTTTCATATGACCATTGAAAATATAACATTGATTTAGAATTAGTAGATTGAAGACACAAAATTAACCTGTACTACATTTTCAAATAGCCCTATACCAACTAACAAATAAATATACAATATATCATTTATCAGTATTCATCTGATGAACAGGGCAAGAAAGAATTTAATAAATAAGAATATTTTTGTTGCTATATTTCTTGGACTTTCCCCTAAATCTCCTATAAACCTGGCAACAATATCTGAATTTTTTTAATAATATTGTGTTAAATCAGACTAGTTAAAGATAATTAATCCAATTGCTTATTTCTGAGAAATTTTTAAGATGAAGAAAAAAATTGTAAATGCATTGGAATGGAAAATTGAGTAGTATATTTTAGAAAATCTCTATAAAAACTTTAAATTGCAATAAAATAGTGAAATATCAGTTGATAAAATCATGAAATTTGTAATTATGTTTATATTTTAAACATTTAAACATCTTGGACACCTGAACTTTGTATAGTTTTCCACCAGGATATAATAAAATATTTTATGTATACTTATCTCTTTCTTTGCAAATGAATTATTTTGAATAGGTTAAAACTTAAAAAAATAATAAATTCATAATTTCCTCTAGAACTGGTTATAAAGATAAAATTATTTTAAAATCAATAATCCTTAATTTGTTTATTAAGTATTTGCTATCTGTATATGATAGCATATTCAATAATTACATATTCTTTTAAGTGAAGTTAGCTATCCTTCTATGACTGTAATTTAACTGGATAATTCATTTTTTGAGCACATTTGTTAGTCAGTTTGTTAATTACCAAACTATTTATTTAGAATATTTCAGAAATATGCAGATAAAATGATTTATGAGTCACTGAATTCAAGCCACTTCTTTTCACCGAAAAGAAAGAAAATGCCTTTGAAAGTGATTTTTACTTTTATACTTTTTGTTAAGATTTGATCAATTTTTTTTCAAATGATTTGGGAAACCATTTAAGCACGTAATTAGACAATCTAACTAATTACCATTATTAATGACGTATTAAACAAAGATTACCTAACAATAATTTGATAATGTGAATTATTTTTCTATAAGTTTACCAAACAAATCTTGTATGAAAATAAAATTGATTACACGATTGATAAGAAATTTATCCTTTATCTTAAACAACAAATAATATTTAAACTCAAAAAAGAATGTAAAATTTACAATTCTAAATAACAATGATTTTATTGAAATTCTCTTAGTCATGTTTCGTTTTTGTTTATAGAAAAATTCATCAGTTCTTTTTAAATTTTTACTTTGGCGATAGTTGTAATTTTATCTATTCCTCCTGGAAATAGTCAGTAACCATTACTATTCAATTACAGGCGAAGTAAATATGCTATTTAGGGCCTACACAATTATTGCAATCTTTTTTTTTATATCCTTCACGTATGTTATAAAATTAAGAATACATTCTTTGTGTTTGTTCCATTTACCTTTTACAAATAATTTATAATAAATATAAAAGAAAAAAAAATCCATCATAACTTTCAAATGATATAATGATTTATATGAATATAAAAAGCTATCAGTTATGTCCACCAAATTTAGTCAGAAATAATACAGGATCATTTGACTATCTACGCGATATGTAATCCAAAATTCTATTCCTATAATGTAGGTTATATCTTCAATTTATTAAATAGTGTATAATTTCAGTATTTTATTAAGGTGCATAATATTGTTTCAATACTTAGATATGGGAAACAAACCTCGTTTTTATATGATATCAGCGGGTGACCGAGCTCCGCTCGGAGAAAACAGGTATCGAAGCTAACTCGAAGATTTAAATTTTCAATTGTGATTTATCAAAACAATACATGCCATAAGAAAATTTGTGAAACCGGAAAGATAACCGGTTAAAGTGCACCATTGTAAACTATTCTAAACAAAGTTAGAGTTTGGAAAGGGAACTATTCTATACAAAGGTAAAGTAAAGGTAAAGATTGAAGTGTGTTGAAGTTCAATATTTTTGACAAATTTATTTAGAAAAACCAAACATATATACATACATAAGAAACATATTATAAACCTATAACAGCATAAACATAAAACTTTATTAGTTCGCCATATTGGCTATAGATGGCAGCACGTTACCACTTGAAAATCTAAGTAGCCGTTATGGCGAACTAATAAAGTTTGAAAATATCCTATCTGTAACTCCGAACTGCTCGACCGTAGCGGTTCAAAACCGGCGCCAATCGATTCCTCGTGGACAAAAACCCCTGACCCCCAAGTTTACCGGAGTTTATTAATTCTGGGGCGATTTTCGACTTGGCAACCATTCCTCGTATTATAGTATTAGATGTGAAATATAAACAGGTTACTAAATTATTAAGAAATTGAAAAATGCCGATAAAAAAATTAAAGAATAACATGTAATAAGACATAATTACTCAACAAGCTAGATAAATTTTGTAATAAAACATTTTTCTCTTTTAACAGATTAAAAGATTTTATAAAATAGAATTTAAAAAATAAGAATATGAAAAAAAAAAGAATCGTTGTCGTTTAGCATTCAAAATTGAATATATGTTTAAGTATAAATATATGTTGAAAGAATTAATATTATTTATCCACATATGAGACAATTTTTATGCATCCTATATTTTTTTACTAATTTGCAATTATATTTTATAACAGCAAACTAAAAATCACAGTTAAATTATTTGTAAGATATACTCATAGGTTATACATTTTTTGACTATGAAAAATATCGAGAGTTTAATGAAACTGTACAGAAAGTAAATTGATATAATTAAAACGTCTGTCTGCAGTTTTAGAGTTCTGTAAAAATAATTGTAATATAATTATAAATTGAAACATCTCTGAATGTCTAGCTTGGTGTCTTCAAACTTCTTCAAAAGTTTACTTAGTGCTTTAATAAATCAAAGAAAATATGCGTTTCAATATTCCAAAGTAATTTCAATTCAGATTTCTTAATTATAAACAACTCTCTAATGTTGAAAAATAGCACGAGTCCATTTGCCTTTATTATTGGAATAAATTTATAATGGCAGATTTCTTTTTATTTCGATTTGCTTACTCAGTTGTAGAATTATTTCTGTCTAAGAATCATTCAGAGTTTCAAATAAGGGAAAGAAAAAACTTTCAAACAAAAATGCCTGCAAACATATAAAACATGCATTACAGTCAAGGAATCCAAGAAATTTCATCCCTTTCCACGTCATTCAAAGAATTGTAATCATCAATCATGCTCCTAAATTTAATAATTCTTTTTGGGAAATTTTTGATAGTAATCCAATTTTCTTTATCTTTATTCCTAAAATTGGCTTGATTTTTTTTGTAAAACACCGGAATGATATCTTATTAAGTTACATATTCTGTCACGTTTTCTTTCTGTTACAGAACTTTTCTATTAAGAAAATTACTGACATCATCTATTGAGTATTGTACTAAAATCTTCCTTATATAAGAAACATGCCGTTTTTTATATATCTATGAGAGCAATGACATTTTGTACCTGCTTATATAAACGATGTATTCTAATTATATGATAAGTTACAGATGAATTCTAATTATACTATAAACTAAAATAAATTCTAATCATATGATAAGCTAACATATATCAGCAAAAATACAAGATAAATTTTGATGTAGAGTACAATATAACAATTTAAATCATTTCATTTTTGGAATTCTTTTAAACACATGGATAATTTAAAAATCCTTTACAAGGATGGAAAAAATCGAAATCAAAGACTTTAAGATACTCCATCAATTCTATGGCGATAATAACCGGGGTATAACAAGAAGTCTTTAAAGAGTTGATATTAACATTAAAAACACGTATCATTTCAATAAATCAATCAATCTTTAGCAACGATAATAGATACAAGCTTACCCACGTTAATTAATTTTACAGAGGAGACATTTTAAGAGATCAAATAATTTTCTCGTACAATTTAATGGTGAAAAATATTCAGAAATCTTTGATTTCTAAGTTTTTTTCTAGGAATGTCGTTTTTAAAAGAATCGCAATCTCTACATGAATAAGGCCATTGTTTTTCAACATTCGAACCCTTTTGAAATGTCGACATTTTATCACATCAAAATGGTTACCCAATTGCTGATTCTTTGGGAGATTTTTGAAAAGGCTTTTAAGATAAATTCTTTTTGATTCATTAAGGATAAATGATTTTATCTTTCTTTGCTTTTTTACTTAAGTGCTTTCGATCATTAACAATCTTTGTTTTAAAAAGTTGTTTTTTATTTTATGTGTGTGTTTCTTTACACGGCTTCGTAATATTTCGAAGAAAAACCCCGATCACCCATGCTTCTTATTTATGGATTTGCATTTGACAGTACACTGTTCTCATGCCTCAAAATAAATAGAAAGAGTTCATCATGATTTTCTCTTATTTAAAAATTATCAAAATTTTTGTTAGAGTGACAGAAATTTAATAATATAACAGTTAGCTTTATTCTTTTCCGGAAAGAGTTTTAGAAGAATAACATGTAAAGAATTACTAATCAAATACTAATAAGTGCATATAGGGTATGGACCAGGCTCTATTTGAAAATGTTTTTTGAGACAAATTGGTTACATATAGTCATATAAATCCTGCTGATCCATCAGTAGCAGGAAGGCAAGTTTTCCAAATTCTGAACTAATAGACGTCTCGAAAAAGCAAATGCAGAGAGACTTTGCCCTGGTATTTATGCAGATTTCAATCCTAAACTCGACTCTTTGCATTTGAGAATTAATTTCAGGTTCTATGAGTCTGCTCAGGCTCTGTAAATGTGATATTACGTATCCAAATTACCCCATTTGCAACATTTGATTAACCATAAAAACCCTTTCTATCTACTCTATAAAGACTTTTATTTCTTTCTCTAATTGTTTAAAGATCTCTTTTTCAGCATGAACGACCTGAAGGCGCTTATTAGATGTTTTACATTTAAAGTTGAATTGAATTGTGATCTACGCATTTTTAGTCATGTTGGCAAAGGATATCTAAAAAATGTTTTTTTTAAATGCTGTCCTTTACATCGTATATTATGCATATAGTTTTAGAATTTTGGAGCTGAACTCTTGAAATCAATGCTCTCAGGGAGGAAAGGATCATTCTGAATCATTTTGGCAAACTTATCCAATTCTATAGCCTACTTCAATTCAACTTCAACTTCTTTATGATTTATTTTGCTGATATTTTTAACATCTAATCTTCTTTCTAGAAGCTTTTTTTGCAGTTTTAATTTCTACTAATGAGAATTCTATGTCTTTAGAGTAGACTAAGCAGCCAAATTTGTTAGGTGTTTTTCAGGGAGTGTATTGCTTTCTTTCAAACATTTCTGAAAGAGGGCTGTTGGGCAGCATGAACAGATGAATTCATGCAGTTGAAGACGCTACAGAATAGTTCAGAATTGGTTCAGAATAGTTCTTTCCTCTTACATTATTTCAATTTTTCCGATAAGTTTCAAAATATTTATTGATTGGCAGAAAATAATGAATGCAATTTTATCTCATTATGTATTAATAGTTATTGGCCAGCCTGTTTCATTCGGGATAATATTTGAGAAGCAAATGAAGATGTTACTTTCATAGAATTCAGAGTTATTTTTTCCAAAACTCTGGACTGGGAGGCGGATTTTTTTCCTTCTTTTTTATGCGTTGTTCAGGGTTATTTGTTATAATATAGACTTCGTAGGTCATATAATTAATGATTTTAAAGATAACGATAGCGGCAGTTAAATGATCAGATATTAAAAAGAGAAAATAAAGCAGATAGTCTTCCTTGAATGCATCCTAAAAGAAAATGAAAATTTTGACCAAGAAATCATTGAAAAAATCACTTCCTATTTCATTAGTAATGCTTAAATAACAATCCGTTAAAGTTGCTAAAATGCCACCTTCCCCCCAAAATGCAAAAATCGGTCCTGAATTCAGATTGGAAAGACTCAGATTTCAAAGTCCTTTAGAATAAAGTAAATCACAATTGAAACTGCTAATACATAGTTTTTGGTGGCAAAAAGTACTGATTAATATGTAAAAAGTATGTAACGTATTCTACGTAATTAATATCTTTAAGCTGTTTACGTTCTTCACCAAAAAAAAAAAAACCGAAAAACAACATTTTTATGATTGAAAATAATGCTTAAATTTTGTCAATATTTGCCAAGTAGCTGCGAATTCTGTAGAATGGATGATAGTGATTGCTAATTAATTATGCTTATTATTTTATTCCTTGCTAATATTACGAAGATGCAAGCTTCGGTTTTGGGAAAAATAAAAAATAAACTGTTTGAGATGAAAAGCCCCTTTAAATTAGTCTTTATTCATACACTTGCGCAGTATTATATACAAATCTGAGTTTAGAACATTAAAACGTGTGGGAAACAGAAATGGTGAAAAAAACGATTAACATCGATTATTATTGAAATGTGCTAATTGTCGAAACAAAAATAAGACATGAGCAAAAAAAAATGTGAGATATTTTTTCATTTATTTATTACCTCCAATTATAACAATATTGAGCAACATCTCCAAAAGAAAAAAAAATACTTTATGAATATAGTATAGATAACTGTGGAAATGAATCTTCTTCATATCGGCTCATTGAGCCTTATTCTATTTAATACTAACAAGTGATTTAATATGAAGATTTAAATGATACATATTTTCAAGTTATGGTTCAATAGCTTTATATAATTTTAAAGAAGAGCTTATTGTCTTTAGGGCAAAAAGAAAAAGTTTGAAAATTAAATAATATATACTTATTTAAGATAGATCTTCCCAATTACTAAATATTTTTTAAGAGCATGGAATATCTTGCATGAGCTCCATCATCAAAAAAACGTATTCTTCCTTTAAAACCAAAAAAATAATATTATCATTCAATTCAATAAAATAAGAAAATATTCCATCTTGCAGCTGCAACAAGTAAGTAGAAATGCAAATTCTGAAAAGGAAAAGGCACGTTCTAAAACATTTAATAGTATGTGCACATCAAAACCTTCGGTCTGTGAATAAAATCTCCTTTGGCACTTTTTCGTTATGTGCTAAGAACGAAAAATTCGCCAAACAGTCACCAAATAATCGTTAGTCAGAAAAAATGAAAAATCACCCAAAATACAAAGCTACATCAAATTTCAAATACGTTTTCGCAGCTCCCGGACTTGGCGACTTTATTTACATTGGCGACAGTTATTTTGTCATTCGCTTTGCTTGTTGACTTACGTTTGGCTCACATCGGCGACATCTTGGGTCAGTATAACTGAAAAATACCTTTCCTCATTAAAACCATATTACCTGCTCATTCAATTTTCAGGAGACACTGCAAAAAAATATGATTCACTGAAGAAGAGGAAGAGAAAGTCATTGAAGAAAATTCAGAACATCAGCAGTTCAGAAATTCCTTAGCTTTACACATGCAAATTGGTTTTTTATGAGAATCAATGGATTATTATTAATGGTCATAATGTTAAATGATATATAATAGACAATAGGTTTTAACTAAATTATGTATTGTCATTTGACAAATATTAATCAATATGAATTACTCTTTAACACTACAGAAAAAACTTGTTTTGTGTTTGGTTAATTACATTGAATAATTGGGTTATTTAATAATCTGGTTAATTACATTGGTATATTGAATAATTCAATACTCGACTTTAACATCACTATCACCCCATGTTCATTATCGATATTTTAAAGGTATATAATCTCCTTTAAACAGCAGGTTACTTTTTTTTCTATTTTTTATGAAAA
>JAPMOQ010030995.1:0-12317 GCA_026543055.1 Argiope trifasciata
CATTGCAATTTTAATCGCATTAATTTATTTAAGTCATTGCATTTAAACTTGAAAAAGAGCAGAGCAATTGTTACAATAAAACTTATTAGAGTGCAACATTTTGGCAATTAATTGTTCGAATACGATAACGAGAATGCCAAATGGATATTTTTTCACATTTTTGCCAACTATTGAATCCAAAATTAGATATTACAATTTTAATCGCATTAATTTATTTAAGTCATTGCATTTAAACTTCTAAAAGATTAGACAGACAAACAGTACATCGCTTGACGAATTTTGCTCTAAATTTCACAGGCATCTTATCTTTGAAGGATCAAATCAAATTTCATCCAGCTAAATCTCTTCATTTTGTATTTTTTTTAGTTTATTTATATTAACGCCTCGCTGTAAAGCAACATTAGGGCTATTTGGGGATTGACTTCGTAATTTTTAACCGCGGTCAGATGACGAGAATGACACCTGATCTGGCACCCCCCCCCCCTCTTCACACCACACTAGCGGAAAGACGAAAGACTGACAGATTTAACGTGCAACCGACCTCCTTACACGATGGTTCTTCCGTAGAATCGGATATCAAACCTGAAACTATCCGGTTCCAAAGCCATGACCCTTATCACCACGCCACCACGGACCCACATCATTTTGTATTTATTTTGTTAACTTATATTTGGACAACTGGACAGACAGACTTTCTTTGAACGAGTTTTGTACAAAATGTGACATAAATCTGTAAATTTGGTGCATAGACCATTAACAAAAAAAAATCATGTTTATGTCTGATAATATTTTTGATTAATAAATTTGACAGACAAACAAATATGATTTCAGAAAAATATTTTTCGGACACTGGGAGAACTGAAACGTAATGGTTCGTCAAAATATCAACTTTGACCTTTTTGACTTTTGCGATATTTTCTCTTTGTATACTTTTTAAAAGTATACTAGGTGAAAGTAAAAAACGCATTTTTGAAAGGGATTTTAAAATGTCAAAACGTTAAAACAACCGATTTTCAAGAGAAATTTGACCTTTTTCTAGAAGAGAACCGTTTTAAACAATTTTACTTTTTTACGTCGATGAAATAAAATTTTGATACGAAAAAATGTAATACAAGATTTTATGTTATTTCAGTGCGAAATTTTTTGAACAGATGCCAATTTCGTAAACTAAGGAAATTTTTTCCTGGAGATGTAAATAAATAATGTTGAAATGAATTAAAGGCAGACAATGTCTTAAATAATATTTTTTGCCGTCTGCCTAAAACAGATGACAAGAAAAAAAAATGCATGTTTCAGACAAAAATGCCTAATAATGCGCTCTGGCAGTCTCGGAAAAGTGTGACGTAAATAAATGCGAAGGATGTCTGGGAAAATATTCTTTTGCAGATTGAGAATGTTCTTTTACAGACAGTTTTCACACTCAACAAATTTATATACCTCCATGCAAAGTCTTCCAGCTCGAATAAATATGAAAATGTTCAGAAGTTTACTTATTGAAGGAATTTCTCAATAAATGAAAAATGTTATTTTAAAACTGCTCATTTCTTTCGATACATACTATATTTGAAGAAAAAAATTTAATAATCCATTTGAAGTATATAAATATAATATTTACGTATGTATCCCTTTCTTTCTTTTTTTTTTTTTTGCTATCAATATCGATATGTAAAATACTAAAATGCATATCCACGTATCCAAGGGGTTCCGAAAACAATATAGAATAAATTAAATAGAATTCAGGTCTAAGAAGATTAAGTCTAAAGATTAGGTTTGTTTAGTCATATTACTTTAACATTTTAGGAAAACTCTAGGGCTATTTTGAGACAGACCTCGTAATTTTTAACAGCGGTCAGATGATGAGTGCGACATCGGAGCTTGGACTTCCGTCTCCAGACTTCCGCACTGCACTAGCGGTAGAATATTTGTCTCAGACAATGTCAAGTAAAATTCATTCTTAACAACTTCACCGGCGATACCGGTGTGGAATCAGGTCTCCAGCCTGGAACCTTCCTATTCCAAAAATAAGACCTTACCACCAGACCACTGCGGCCCTTAGAGATATAAATAATGTATAGAGAAGAAAATAATATGTAGATATTAGAAATGCGACCAAGAGGATCGCTAGATTATAGAAAGTTTTTTACAATGTACGCAAACGCATACATTTTATACCAAAACCCATGTATAATTTTTTTTTAAATTATAACATTTCTTGGAGAATATATAGGATCTACTAAGTCAGAGATTGGCAAACTATGGCCAGAGGCAAACCTTCCAAACTCCAATATTGTATATGCATCTCCTTTTCTGCTTTTATTATATTCTTTTCTTTCTTTTTTTCAAAGGATTGATGATCTTTTTATTTTCTCCAGTTTTCTACAAAATATAAATTGTCAGAAACAGCACGTACAGAGAGCTCTCAATGGTTAACGAGCTAAACGATGAATTTCTTTGTTTGTTATATCTGTATATTTGTTATATCAGTGTATCCAACAAGCGTTACCTCTTTCTCTGGCAGCGGTCATATATGAATCCAATATAGGTGAATGGGTTTCACATGCTGCAGACTGCGCATTTTAAGTTCCACCGACTCGTCACATTTCACGAGGTTAAATTCAATACACTCAGTAAATGAAGGGAAGTGTAAGAATTATGAAGATGGTTAGAAAAAACTGCATTTTGAGTTCGAATGCAGATTTCAGCGCCATTCAAGCAAAATTGGTTATTTTTACCATGCCTATCAGCGCAAATTGTGGAGCAGTGAGGTCAGATTTGAATCTTAATTGAGTTACAATCTAACAATCATTTCAAAACATTTCTAATTATGCCAAAGTTGTAGTTTTACAAACTATTATACAGTAAGTTTCCCTAATTTAGTATCTCACACCCAGAAAACCAGTGCTGCGTTTCCTTCATATTATGTATGTGAGCAAGTATTTTCAAATATGAACCTTAGAAAGAATTATTTCAAAAGTACGGACAGTTAAAAATTTCCTCATTCCTTAGAATCAGAACATCTCATTTTGAACCTTAATATATGGAACTTTTAAAAAACGGAATTGCAATCTCATTCCTCTCATTAACATATTTAAATTGTAATACTTGTATACTGTTTTCAAAATTTTAGAAAAAAAAATCATGGCCCGACAATTTTTTTTTTCCAATTTTTTGGCCCTCGACAGAAAAGGTTTGCAAATCCCTGTTCTAACTGTATGAAAAGAATTATTTCCTGATTCAATTAAGAATTCTTGTATTTTTAAAAATTAATTATTGCAAAAAACAAAATGGACTAAATTTCTTTAAAATTAAAATATGGGGCAGAAAAGTGGTATTTACATTGATGCCTTTACAGTTGATGCCATACAAGAGTACTTCAAACTACTTTTGTTAGTTTTCCTTCCTTTAGTTAAGGTTTAACCTCTTAGGATGGAGTCATTTGATTTCTTAAATGACTCCTAATGAGGAATGCTTCATAAAACATGTGAATCTAATTCGTTCGCACATTTTTTGTACGCACTTTCTTCCCCATAATTTGCAATTTGCGCAAAACACGTTTTCCCTCTTCATCGTAAACATACCTAATGATTTTGCTTTTTTCAAAATCAGTTTATCGCTGAGGATGTTTTTCCCCCCATACTTTGAAGTTTGTTTGCGTCAAATTTATTTCACTCTGTGGTGCAAGCGAAACAATACACTTCCACGATATTTATGAACTTTCCCCATTGTATTAAACAAAACTATACGGAAAATATATAATGGTAAATATTATCAGCTCCAAGGTGACATTAGTTAAATGATAATCAATTAGCATATGCATTTTCATGTAGGTCAAAATCACTTATTTTTCGAAAAAGTACGCAATCTATGTTATGTTAATGTGAATATAATAACTATAATGATTGCTTTTTCATCAGACATTTTTACCATCCGGAACATTAAGTAATTTTTTAATATCATTGATTCTTTTCTTCCTTGATTGCCATGCCATTACCTTATTTATCTGATATGTCTGTAGGTTAAGAGCCTTGAGTTCAAGAACTTCGTGACACCCCCCACTCAAAGAGGTAATTATTTTCTTCAAACCCTTTTCGGTAGAGTTCCTGTTGTTGTAAAAAACCTAAGATCATTGGCATCTGCATGATTAGGTGTCATTTTATTTTAAGACCATGTTTCGTGAATTTTTTATATTCTACTTGTGGCGCTGCCATATTTGAAGACAGGAACTACCGCTCTGATATGCTTTCGTCATTTTATCGTGATTCAAAATTAAGGCATCCGACTACGTTTAAAGGAAAAATTTTGAAAAATGGGATTTAAAAAAATGGTTTTAGATGTATTGCCAATTAGAAAGCAAAACACTATCAATACAAAAAAAATATTTGAAAATATTATATATTTTGAGAAATAGGAAAATTTGTAGTAAATTTTAAGGAAATTGAATCAAAACGGTTAACACTCTAAACAAAACTGTAATGCAGTAATCCTATTTTTCTTTTAACACAAGTTATAGAATATAATGATGAATAAAATGAACCAAAATCTAAGAAATAGTTTCAGATGTAAAGAAGTTATGGGTAAAAATATACGTATACAGTAAACTCTCGCTACAACGATACCCGATACAACAATAACTCCCTCTACTACAATAATGTTTTGTGGTCGCGGTGATTTTGCATATAAACTAATGTTAACCTCCCCTCAATATTGCGATATTCTCTAGAACAATAAACCTCTGTAAAACGATTTTTTCAATCTAAATTTCAGTATTATTTTCTCCCTTTATAACAATATTTTGATTTTCAAATGCTTTTTTTTTCGTTTTCTTTTGTTATTTTTTCCGTCTATTAAGACTCATTGTGGATATTGTGGAAGTTGGTGGGAAGTAACAGAAAAAACCATTCGGAATTGCTGGAAAAAGGCTGGTCTTTGTGTTATGGAAGATAAGAAATCTGATAATGATGAAAATTCCATAGACAATGATCTCTCAGATGATCAAGAATGTGTTTTGCACATCAAAAAATCCGTATCCCAACTTGAAGAAACAACCGGTAAAAAGTTTGGAATTAGTATAGAAGACTATTTAACAGCAGATGATGATCTTATGGTTTTAGCAGGAGTTACTGATGAAGATATTCTCTCTGAAATTATTGATGAGATAGGAAACAATGATGAAGAAGATGATGATAATACAGGTCCATCGCAGTCCTTATTGTCATCCCAGGAAGCTCTTCAATCTGTGAATTCTCTACGAACATTTTTTTCAAGCCTTCCGTCGACAAATGAAGAACATTTTCGTGCACTAGACTCAATGCATACAGTATTGGTGAACTTAACAGTTAAAAAAATGAATAAACAAACAAAAATATTGGATTATTTTCAATAAAAAGTGTTTTCAGGTATATGAATATTTCTGTGCTTATTTTCTGAGTTTATCTTATTTATTTATTTTTTTAGTATTTAAACCACTATTATTAGTATTTTACAAATTAATTTCTTCTAAATATAGACTTAAAAGTAGTATGTTATGCACCTTAAACTAATAATAATAATAATAATAAAAACTCTTATTAAATGCTCAAAATATGTGGGCCCTCGATATAACAATATGCCTCTCTACAACAATATATTTATTTGGTCCCTAAAATATTGTTGTAACGAGGTTTCACTGTATATGCATTTTTTCCATAAATACACAACTTATTTTTTTAAAACAACTATAAAAGAAAAAGTATTTCTTCAACAATAAAACTTTTGGTTCATTTCATTGCCCGCATTATTTAAAACACATGCTGAAATTTTTATCTAAATACCTCTGTTAGTGTTTGTGATATCGTGTTAAAGGTGCAGAATTTTTATGAAAATTAAAGTTTTTAGGAAATTGAAAACAAATTTCAGCTGAAAAATATGTTTTACTCAAAATTATCCAGGATGATAGGTCAGGCCTTCCTTTTTCTGGAAAAGATAAAATGTTTTAGAAGAAATTCAGAACAAGAAATAAGAATTAAAAAAATTGCCAGTGTGGTTGATAACCACTATTTTTATCGTATTTGAATAATTTAAGAATCATTTTCCATAATTAATTCAGCGTAACCTCTAGCTGAAATGCTAATAATTGTTTTAGCTAAAAAACTCAGAACTTAAAGACTTAGAATCGATTCTCTGAGTATCGGGTATTAATAACCACATGCCAGGGTTTTATCGCCAAATAACTTGCCAAGAATGACACTATAGATTCAGTAAAAATGCTAATTTTTTCCATACTTTCAGCATCTATTTGAACTAACAGCAAAATTATTATTCTTACTATTCACTCAGAAGATAATCAATATTATATAAATATATAAGCCAACTCTTTAAAAAGCTTTTACAATAGGGTGTTCTAATCCCTAAGTTTGTCAAAATTTGTTATTTAAAGCAACATACATATATAAATGTTATAAAATAAGTTCGATACAAAAATATTTGGAGTAGAAAACTTGGTGAGGAAATTGATTTTAAGATTTGTATTCCCTGAAAGCCCTTGAAAAATTTTATCCTGTTTCGGTTAGTGAAATTAAAATAAATCTATATGTTCCTGTATTTTACTTTTTTTACAATTTAATACCTAAAAAGGATTAATTTTAATATCAAGAAGTTTTGATTCATACAGTTCATCAGAATTTCATGATCAAATATTTTGATAATTAAATTTTTTTGGTATACATCCATTGGTGTATTTACTACTGATGCATTTCCTGCATAGGGGTAGCGTCTCCCTGGATTTGGGTATCCCGGGTTCGAGTCCCGGTTAGGACATGGTTGTTTTTCTATTCCATCAATGAGTCATATGGATGTGCCCCCCAGTAAAAAGAGGTTGTGCAAGCGAATGTGTGAAGCATGAAGTCGTCAAGTCGTATCCTTGGCCCTAATTGACAAACAAAAGACGCTCATTTCGTCTTAAATCACTAACAGTTTTCTGACAGCGGGCTAGTAAAGTGCCATATATAACAACACTACGGATGGAGCTTTATGCATCTGCTCTGGACCATTGAGCTACAAATGGATCACAAGTAAGTCAATGAAAAAGTTTTATTTTTCCAATTGTTAAATAAATATGTTTGTAAGAAATGCAAATTCTAGGAATAACAAACTAATAGGGTAATAATAACATTTCAAATATTATTCAGCAGATCTCGTGTGCCTCAATGTGTTCGCTTAGCAATTAGAATATTTATTAACACCGAACATAGTTACCAAAATATTTTAGTAGAAACTTGAGTGCCGGAACTGTCCGTATTTGCTTCAATGATATTCTGTAAAAATGTGGATGCCGGACGGTCTGTTACTTAGAAATGTAGATCCCGGAGGATCTATTTTTTGTTTTGTTCTTTAGACACTTGGATGACGGATTGTCTGCATTTGTTGCGAAAATATTCTGTACAAACATGAATGTTAGACAGTCTCTACTTGTTTCAATAATATTTTGTGGATCAATGGATGTTGGATGGTCTGCATATGTTTCAATATTATTCTGCAGAAATAGGGGAGTTGAATGGTCTGTAACGATAATCAATATTATATTATATATATATATAATTACCCACCTGCGTCTATAAAGCTGGGTTGAATTAAAACGATTCCTAATCTATTGCTATGCGTTATTATTGGATGTCAAATACCAGTTTATGCTTGGGCGCCTAGATACAGGTTTTTAATGCTTAAATTTACTAATTTGTCATTGTGAAAAAAAATCTAAGCATAAATAGATAGTAAGGATTGATGTACTGAAGCCTGCAATTTTTATTATTATTATTGATATTAATATTGATTCATTATATCCTTATTCACATACTAAAATGAAGAGTATTATTGTTAATATTTTCTTTATTCTGTATCCAACATTACATTTTTTTGTATGGGATCTCTATTCGTTTTGGCTAATTAGTTATCATACTGAATTTTTAAGAACATTATGGATAGATATCTTTGGATGATAGATATAAATATACATTATTGGTGACGGATATTACATTTTTTTACTTCTCAAGCATTCTGCCAATATGCATGGAAGTATTAGCAATAATTAGGATATTCCTTGCCAATACGCATGGAAGTATTAGGAATAATTAGGATATTCCATACCAATATGCATAGAATTATTAGGAATAATTAGGATATTCCATACTAATATGCATAGAATTATTAGGAATAATTAGGATATTCCATACCAATATGCATGGAATTATTTGGAATAATTAGGATATTCTATGCCAATATGCATGGAATATCCTAATTACATCTTAATTATACTTTCTAATATGTGGCGATCACATCCAAGATCTTATTAACAAACTAATAGCCCGTCTAGACGAGCACATCTTCTAATAAATATAAGTATCATCACACCTAACAAAATTAATTAGAGGAAAAAAATGGCGGGAAGAGAAATTCCCCTCTCTAGACTCTATTCGAAGGTCATATTCACAGAACGTTCACCAGATAGGCGCGGCAGATAGAACTATCACGATGTTTACGCACCGCTCCTTCGGTCAGATGAGAGTGAAAAAATTATGCGATAACGTGCTGTTTTTTACGTCACGCTTCTGACCTCCGATCCTTGAAAGATTATTAGAAGAAAGAGAGATTAAAGGGGGGAAAACAGAGTGAATTTCGTCCATTTTAGTCCACGGTTCGCACGTCTTGTTGACTATGAAATAGGGCGGAGACGGCAAGACCGCCATTGTGTTGGTAATAAGAAATTTCTCCCTAACCTGAATAATCACGTGAAAGCCTCTGTTTTCGCACAAAAACATCCGTTATACCATTTTGCGTATATTTAATCAGATGAATTATCATGCGTATTAGATAAATTAAAAAGCATCCTGATAATTCACTTTACCAATTTCGCCAACTTTTGTTTCAAATGAAATTAATGTCATCAATTGTTAATTGACGATCAAATAAATTTAACATCAAATCAATAATAAACTTCTCTAACTGCGCCCATTTCCATAAATATTTTTTTATTTATTACTGGTTCTTTGAAATTCTCTGTGGAGGGGGGAAGGGCTGGCAGAATCATTTATCATAAATACTAAGTAAAATTTCAAAAATCTCAATTCAGCTAATTTTTGTTTATCTAGAGATCGTAACTTTCTTATACACATCACATACAATGACGTGTCTGAGACGCACACCGAATTATTGAATTTTTAACTTTTAATTAAGTGAAAAATATTAAATAATTTAAAATGAAAAAGTCAGTTGAAGCGTAATATTATTAAAGGCATTAAAATAATAGAAAACATTCCAAATAGGAAGACATTAAATTCGTCCTTTAGTCAGGAAGTTAAGTAAATTCGTAAGTCAAACGGTTATGGAACAAATTTCTTTGAAATTGGTTCTTTAACTGGAGAACTTTATGGAAAGATTATCTAAAAATGGTAGACAAAGAGAGAAGGCGAACCTTGTTGACTATCTAGGAAATCATAACCTCTCAGATGAAATAAAAACTTACGAAATCGGCTCAAGAGTTTTGAGTATCGAATTCTGATTGAAGTTTCTTTACAGTGATTGCATTATACAATTTTGTTTTGTTTTTTCCATTTGTTTCAAAGATAGAGACAGAAGGAAATTAAACGATTTTTGAAGGCCTACCTTAGAATCAAAAGCTTTCATATGAAACCAAAATTATCACAATAATTTAAGTAATTTGAGAGGTAAAATCTGCGGATAATATTCCAAATAAAACATATGGGAGTGATCTTCTTGAAAAAAAAAATTAGGGACTAAAATGGGATTTTCAAACCCTAATTTGGACTGTTACTAACATCAACAATTTAAGTTAATGATAATAATTTAAATGTAGAGAAATCTAGCTTTACCGAGAAGATTTTTTTTAAATATCTAATATGATTTTTACTCAGCACTAGCGGGTAACCGGAGCGTTATTTGAAATAGTTATCTTGTTTCATTAAGATTCATAGGAAGAAAGATATTTTCTTATCGACAATAAATATATTCAACGAAATTGAAGGATATATAAAGGAAAAGCATCAATAGTATTTATTCATTTTTTATTATTCTATTCTACAAACAAGAAAGATATTGGTACATACAAAGACATTGGTACGAAAGAGTCCTTAATTCATCGTACGTACATCTTTATTAAAACATAAGAATCACACACATGATTCAATTCCTAATCTATGATAGTGGACTATTCCAATTAAATCAATGTTTCACATACAATATTTTAATATTCCTTGTATTTCATTCATAGTATATTCTTAACCCCCTCATATAAATGATTTATTTTTTCAATCATACTCTATGTTATTAAGTTCAACCATCAAGTCTTTTTTTTTCACTCCAAATACTATATAATATAATATATAATACTATATATATAATATAATATATATAATATAATATAATATATATATATATATATATATATAATATATATATATATATTATATAATATATATATAATATATATATAATATAATATATATCTATATTATTAAATATATTATATATATATATATAATACTATACATAATATTTTTCATTCTAGTGTTTATCATTTCTTGTTAATGCTATACGTATTCATATTTTGTCATTTGTTTGTTTCTTTCAAACTGACTGCTGTGTAATTTTTTTGTTTAATAAAGTTCATCTACATCTATACAAAACCGGAAAGCAGCCACATGAGCTCTTAGAAACGGAAGTGTGGCGTGGTGTTAAGCATATGAAGTTTACTAAGAGAAAGTGCAGTAATCTATATAAATAAAAATGAATGTTAGTTTGTATGTCTCTTATGCGCTGCCGTATCGCTTATCCGAATCCGTTAAAACTTCGACAACATATTGCCCTCACGCCAAGGTTATAGTCATAATACAATCAACTAAAATATATTTTTTCCGATCTATTTAACGCATCTATTAACCATGGGTGAACTAAATAACTCGCCAAGAAGACACGACAAATTCAGTAAAGATGCTAAATTCAAGCTATACGTTAATATTTCGGAGCTATTTTATATAAATGCAATGTAAGTCTTTCTCTGAGATAATAGTTTTATTAGAAGCTGTGCGGAAAAGTTTTAGGGGAACTAATCCTAAACTGAAAAAATCCTACATCCTGAATTCCTAAATTCTGAAATTTTAACTAGATATTTAATAAAATTTTAGCGGGTTTTTTTTTTTTTTTTTTTTGCAATATTTTTTGAAAATATTATTGTACAAATAATTTTGCATCATCTTAGTTTTCAAAAAAATTATCTTCTTAACTATATTAAATATTTTATGGTATAAAGATATTTTCTATGTTTAATCGATTTCAAAAGAAAATATTTTAATCACATTTTTTAACATTAAACTTGGGAATTCTAAACGAATATTAAACCAATCATGAGATACAAAAAATAGTTTCTTTCATTACCATTCTGAAATAACATCAAGCTTTACATTTCTAAAAGAACACTCAAATCTAATAAATAAAAATGAATTTTTTGTTTGTAGAACAGAATAATAAAAATTGAAAAAATACTTTTTTTATGTTTCACATTTTACATATACCTCCATTTCAATGTATTCATTGCTGATATAAACATCATTCTTAATTAAACAAGTGTGTGCGTGTGTAATGTTGGATAAGGCATTCCAATTAAGTTTGAGTCCTGTTTAATTTATAAAGCGTGTGCGTGTGTGTAACCGGGAAAAAAGGCAGAAATTAATTTTCCCTGGTTTTTTATATAACATTTTGATAGGGAAAATATTGTTTATAGTGCTAATATAGGTTTAAGATTCTCATAGGTATTTCTCAACATGTTACTTTCAAAGCAGGGGGAACACAGGGATTTTTTTATAAAATTATTTGTTTAGGTCAGCAATTTTTATGAATCACTCTCACCTTAGGAATCACTGACTAAAGAATTTTACAAAACATTTCTTGAATGAATTAAGTAGATAACGTGAAATCGGATCAGGAAACAAGAGAACATTTTAGAATGACTTTGATAAGGGCTAAATTTAAAGCTTTGAAAATTTGTTTGAATTTAAATTAAATGTTAAAATGTGTGTGTGTGTGTGTGTGTGTGTGTGTGTGTGTGTGTGTGTGTGTGTCACAATAAAAAACCCAGATAAATAATCAAGAATAGACTTAGCAGATCGTTTTATGTTAAATAAGATATTTAAAATGTTTCAATAAAATATTTTATAAATTTTATCTCCAACTTTCTCTCTTCTTAACCTTCCCAAGATAATTTCATTTTTAACCATTCTTTTAAAAAAAATGCTCTACTCTTAATTACGCAATGATGGCGATAAACATCG
>JAPMOQ010031007.1:0-11399 GCA_026543055.1 Argiope trifasciata
GTTCTTCGGGGTCAAACGTCCTCCCGCGGGTGTGGTGTGGAAGTTTGGAGAGGGTGTGCCAGCTAAGGTGTTGTCCTCGTCATCTGACCGTGGTTCAAAATGACGAGGTCCGTCCCCGAATAGCCCTAGTGTTGCTTTACAAACGGTCCGTGTGGACACTTACACCGGCTGCCTCAACGCTTCTCATACTTTCTTCATGAGCTAAAGTTACTTTTAATTTTTATAATTGAAACTGTCTTTCCTTTTCACGTTCTTTTTCCGCTCCCACATTCTCGCCTTCCTCTACAGTTGAGATAATAATGTCTTTAACAAATTCCAAATCATTTTTAGCCGCTTGGCTATTTTCTATCATTTGTTTGAGGTGCACGATATTTATTTTTTCTGAAACTACTTCACCTGTTGCCTCGTAGACAATAAGTATTTCTTTTTCATATTTTTAAACATTTTTGAATATGTCTATATTTTTTTAATAACAAATGCTATAATAATTATAGTACCGATGCTAATATTCAAAAGTTCCTAGGATACAAACATTAGAACAGTTTCTTTTTCCTGAAAAAAATCATTCTTAATTACACAAATCTTAAATTAAATGCTGGCAAGATTCTTTATCCAAAATGATTATAGAAAATTCTCCTACCTGCTCTTCTTCAATTGCATCCGTTGAGGGAATTTTCTGCATGAATTTTTACAATTTGTCGGCCCCTGCCGAACCAAAAAATTTCTAGAAAATTTTTTCTGTCACTGCCGAACCGAATTAATTTTAACGAGAGCTAATGGCGAAATTTGCGAATTCTTGTAGGACCAAAGATTATTTTTTCCGTTTCAGCAATTATTGCACCCAAGGTCGAGTCCCTACTTATATAGACATGTGTGATCGAACTCGAAAAACAGGAGTCTACTTTAATGAATTGAGATGGGTCCTACCACAAGAAATCACTCATTATATGACAAATCGAAATTTACTAAACATAATGATGAACGGTTGGACCATTTCATATCGACGAACTCTATCAAGACCTTATCACGCAGCAAAATATCATCCGCACTTTTCGTCAGCAAACGACAATGAAAGTGACTTCACTTGTGTGACGTCACGTATTAAATTTCTTTTATAAATTTCTGAAGAATGTATAATACATGTATTAATGTAAACATCATATTTTATTCTGTTTCACTTTTCAACTGTAGATTTGGGTTATGGTTTAATAAAGAGTGCATCGAAAAGAAAATTAATTGTGAATTCATCTAAAATCTCCAGCAGATTTCCGCAGACGAAAATGATCAGTTAGCATAATATTAATATACTTTTGATTTAGGACGCTATTTTTAATTTCAGTGTACTTGCAATATTTCATTTATAAAATGCAAAGTTATATATTTAACAAATAATTTATCTGAATCAGAATAACACAAATAATTTATCTTAACCAGAAAAAATATATATATTTTTAAAAAAGCAGCAACATTGAAATTAAATCTACTATGATAAGTTGATAAAGTTTAGATTTGTAATGGCACTCTTGCTCGGAAATTGCTTTTCTTGAAACTGATATGACATGGAAAGCTTCACAAGATTATTACAGCTTTTCAAGAATTATTTTTGCAACTATTCCCTCCTTACAAATCTTTCCAATACCACTAACCTCATTAACCTCAAACCTAAGGAAGAATTTTTTTACGTGCCAATATTTAAATAACATATATTTCAGAGATACGAATTGAATTAAACAAAACAATCAAGAAGAAATGAAACAAAAACTCTGTCGGTTTATGTAAAGTAAACCATTTATATCTGGTACATAGAAGAAATGATTATTATTTCAATGTGGATACGGTATTTACATGAGAAGAAATGTCATTCGTCTCTGGTTTGTATCATACAATTTTGAACAAATTCATTGCAAAGCAATTCCTGTTTCATGATAAGCAGAGTGGAAACTATTGCGATAGAATTATAATTAAATTATATCACACAGCATGTCATTAAGTACCCGAAATTATGTTACATATATTGTTAACATTCGCCAAATCTGACACTTTTAGATAACACTTAAAATGTTGCAAGCTCTCTTCAAACTTTTCCTTATCAGTAACAAAACCGTCTTGTAAACTAGACCATTGATGGACAGTTGATTCTTAGAATGATGAAGTGGTTCGGTACGGAAAAGTCAGAGAACCATCAGGTCCTCAGTTATGAAAAGAAAAATAGCTAAGAGATTAAAAATTGTTCACTATCCTGGTAATCAAGTCATGCGTTAAATTTCATCCATCTAACTTGTTACGTTCGGATTTTTAAAAAAAATCAAGATTGTTCATAATCTTGGTAATCAAGTCATGTGTTTATTTTTCACCATATATCTTGTTAAGTTTCCTCTTGATTTTTTAACTAAAACTGTTCACAATCTTGGCAATAAAATTATATGATAAATTTTATTCATCTAACATGTCACATTTTCGAGCTATTCTTCTCTACATCGTGATCTGTTTCAACGAAATATTTATTTCATGTTTAATTTCAATGTCAAGAAGATGTACCAATTTTTATTTATCCAGTACGATTGTATTTTAAATTATAGCTTTTACAAGCAATCAACCTTATAGTCTAGTCCTCTATGGCTTTATCCACAATATGTCATACATCAGTAATGGTGTGGAAGGATATATTGCATGTTTTAGTTTATGATCTTAATTTGTCCTTTGCCGAATTATAATGATCATAACCATACCATGAATTAGATTAATAGAAAGAGCACTATCGATAGATATTTTTTCCAAAAAATTTTTAGCTTTGTGGTAATTTGATCATACGTTAAATTTCATACTTTTGGATCGTTACATCACCTAGCTAATCTATTCCAAATAATGCCCTGTTTAAATAATAAACCAATTTAATTTATAATAAACCAAGTCAATGATTAACAATTTTATTTTTTAAGTCACCTATAGTTTAGTTTTTGTTAAAACTTCTCACATTTAGGCTAATCATACCATATGCCAATTTCCATCTATCTAGCTTACTATATGCATTTTTAATTAAACATATTATTTATTTTTTACTTTATAATTAAGTAAAGATTTGATTAGCTGGATTATTATTTATTTTAGGTTTCGACTAACTTTTTTTTCTTAATATTGTTCAAGTTAACTGTAATCAGACCATATATCAATTTTCATCTATCGAGCCTGCTTTTTTAATCCAATTTATTTTCTCTAGTTCATGCAATTTTTGGTTTACCTTGTTTAGAGAGACCACATGCTCGTATTAACGGACTCATAGAGACAAATAAGGTAGATAGAGATGTATATACGTCTCGGAGATTCATTTTAAGTTTATGTCCATATTCTTAGACGTTTGGAGGGTGAAAACTGATATAATTATACTTTGCTTTACTTTTTTATTTCAGGATTTATTTTCATTATTAATTTTAAAAAATAAATGCTGAAATTATAAGAAGTCTCAATATAATGTTTGTGATCTCTGGATTTAGGAAAAGATAGTGTTTCAGGGTTTTTTTCTGTTAATGGAAATACAGATGGAAAATGGAAATACAACATGTACAATTTGTTCTGCAGGACAGGACATGACATGTTCTTCGTTCGCATATTTTTTAAACATGTAATTGGGCCCAAAAATTTTTTAAATTAAAGTTTGCAATGGATGAATTCGCAAGCAGTTTCACAATCATATGCAATCATTATGTATTTATACAACAATAAATCACGTTGCAGATTACTAATAATAAATATTTCGAAAATTCATCAAAACTCTTGTGACTTAATTAATAACCTTTATTACAGCTCTTATCCACTTTAATTATATATTAGAACCTTTATTTGAAATAAAAAAAAATCTATATTTATTATACTGCATTTGCAGATCACTTCATGCGAATAGCAATAGAATTTCTATTGCATTTAGAAGTCTTTGCCGTTCTTTAGCATACTGAATATTTATTTTAAACCTCAACAATTAAAATATAAAAATTTTAAAAATAAACATATTTATACTTTTTTAATACTGAATTATTCCTCAAAGTCATAACTACTTAATAAATAAATATTTTTTAACGTATTTTCAAACATATTTTGTTTTCCCAGAATCTAAAGATTTCATTGTATTTTCTCTATTATCGTTTAACTATCTAAAAATCAGAAATATTAATTTAAACACTATGAAAAATATTATACTAGTTCACTTAAACACGCATTAACTGTTATTTCAACAAGAAAACCTGAATTTCATTTTGAAGAATGTAGTAACTTTTTTTGCGGAATGAAAGGATTTAATATCAGAGAATAATTTATTATTATATTTTTATAATTTATAATTCTAATTTTATTTAATTATATTTGTATCTAATTAAATTTTTTTTTTCATTTTAATTTTTAGAGATATAATGTGGTAATGTTCAAATAAAATGTAATATGCAATTGAAAAATCCATACTGTTTCAAAAATAAATCAAACAATCTGATTAAGATAATGAAAAAGAAACAATCAATTACGAACATTTAACAGTAATTGTTTTTAATTTATATCAAAATTCATGCTGCAATTTTTATCCAATATATCAGAAGATTATTTTGTGTACACACACACACACACACGCACACACACACACACACACACACACACACACACACACACACACACACACACACACACACACAAATCAGAATTAAACATGACATTTTTCTCAAAAATTATGAAATTAATTAAAGATAATTTCATATGTCTTCCCATTCTGTTTTAGAAACCAGTTAATTAATTAATTTGGTAAGTATTCATTTAATGTGCCTACACTATTACAAAAGTGAATAATAACTTCAAAGTTTAAAAAATAATGATTTTTTTTACTTTATCAAAAAGGCGTAAATGGGAAAGTGAAAAAAGACATATAAAGGAAACAGTACGGTTTTGTTTGTTTACAGGCATCAAAATTTAATTATAGATCATAGAATTAGTGAAGAATATAAGAACTATTAAACAAGTTTTTGCTAATTTAAAATTACAAGTACCATTATTTCCTAAAACTATTTACTAAAAAACAAACTTACACAAATTCTTCCAAAAATAAAAAAGCTGCATTCATAATTGTTGTGTCTAAAAAGTCATGCAATTATCTTAAAACTTAAACATCCGCATATATTAAATAGAAGAACAATGTATATTAATAATAATGCACATGAAATACAAAGAGAATTTCAATTCAGTTTAAACAGATTGGGAAAGTTTTCTCATCAATCAATCAGTTATTTGGGGAAAAACCTAAATATAGTAGAATATGACAATATAGATGAAAACAAAGATGATGTTCCTCATGCAAACAAACATGAACTCAATAATAACACATCTACATACCGGAATGTTTACACATTATCTGATTTCGTTGTACTATATTTGATAGTTGAATTTAAATTAAACTGCAGAAAAGGGAAACAAACAAATATTTAACAGTAACACGAAAATAATGATTTATTTTATACATTAATAACTTAAACAATGATAATAAACATACCTATTTTTGTCATTTGCTGCCTCCTTCTGGATTTCTTCTAATACTGTACTGGATTGATTTATCCTAAAAGTCAAAGCACAATGAGAGCCAAGTTATTTGGACAATCAATGCGCCAGACCATTGGGATTTTGGTTCCCAGCTTTATTTCAATGCAAAATACATTTATACAATGAATTATTACACACAAAACAATAATATTAAGAAATTGAAATATAAATGAGAAAAAAAATGCAAATGAAACAAAATCAAAGTATTAGTCCACAGCGTAAAACTACAGATTTCTTGCACACACATAAAAGTCACAACAAAAATAAACTTGTCACACTTTTAAGTAGGTCACACTCTCTTGTCGCTAGAACTTGCCCACAGATTTTAAAATATCCAAAGCTGAAAAACGCTCTTTCAGGCTTGCAAACGTCTTGTTTTTCTCTATAACATCGCTATTTTTGGAGATAAACTCCAACGCAGTTGCCTTCAACTCGTCGTCATGAAGATATCCAAGAAAAAGTATGTTTACCGCGTTGTCGGTTGACAGTAAACTCTTTAGAACATCAGAGCACATGCGCTTCAATTCCAAAAGTTGATATTTTTCGGCAGCAACAAGTAAGCATTTCGCAGAATCGAAACTCAGTTCACCCGTTTCGCCGGTGTACATGTAACGCAGTAGAAGCTTGAAAATCTCCGGGCTGAAGTCTGTGATCTCCACTTGGTTGCTTCTCTTCTCCATTGTGTCAGACGTGAACATGGCTGAAAAAACTGGGGATCTTGCCGACAGAATTATCTTGTGAGCGGAAATAGTCTCGTCTCCACACCGGAGCTTCACATCGGACAGGGGAGCTGCTTCGTCATCCAACAAGTGCTGATAATCATTCGATAACAGTAACAATTCATCGATGTCCCACTTTTCCGATGATGCCGGAACCCTTAAAGTGCCAGTAAGGGTGAGCGCATATTCTGGAAATCTGTCTTCGTAAACTCCGAACTCGATCACCGCCGTCTGACAACCAGCATCCATGAGGTGTCCGAATTTTCGACGAAGCACGCAGTTCGTGCCCCGGAATAGATTAATTGTTCCCGTCACAAAAATTTCTTCGGACGGCGAATCGCGTCGTAATTTCAGGTATTCGGCCCTGGAATATGTCGGGCCATACTGTGTCCTCAAGCAGGTAGCCTTCCAACCTTCGCCAATTTTGAATTCGTTAAGTCCTTTTTCTAACAGCTGGAATTCAAAATTTAGTTCCGTCATTCTAAATGATACCTGGGTCTCAGAACACTGCTTTAAGGGAGCGATGAAATAAGCTTCTGGTCTCAGTGGTGTGAGCACGAGTTTTTGGGGTAAAATGCAGGTTTCTGAAGAAAGATAGAAGCACAGGGGAGATAATGACAATAGAGATTCGAGAAGATGGTCTGTGAGTGGTGGAAATTTCGCCCCTCCCAATGGCTCATAACGAATGGACTGTCCTCTACTGTGATGGAATGCGCCTTCCCAGCAACCTCCCTAGCCAGTGGACTGGAGAACTTTGCGGTGGAAAAAATAACACCCTCACCCCCAGTTCCGATCCGGATTAGACACGCGAGATGATGAAGATGAATTGGAACGAATACAAAGGCTGCAGCACCGCACCATCGAAGAAGACGATAACGGTTCTCCCTTCCCCACTTGTCGCCCCTACTACCTAGCCGGAAGGGCAAAAGATGTGCCACGACGTCATGGACAGGGATTCCCCCGTTGTCCGCCTAAAACCTAAACTTGAAGTTAATTGACAACCACGCAAATACTAAAAAATTTAAACGTCCAACTAACCAAAGAACCCTCATTTGTTGCCTTACTCTTCATTATTGTAATATCATTGCTCTAAATTTAATTGTTTGTCGTCAAATTCCTTTTTTTTTCTTTTCCCATTTAACAAAGCACAATAGTATTATGTTAGATTAAGCGTGATATTGATTAAAAAAATTAGCAACATTAGGATGGAGTTTATAGGCCTTGCACCTGGGTACTCCAGGAAAAACAATATCAGTTGAAATGCAACCTTTGAAGGTCACATCTGAAGAAAGTTGCCTGGTGATTCGAACCGGAAAGACCCTGTTTAAACAATATTCAGACACTTACAATCCTTCCGAGTTTACTATATTTCATGATATAAAAACATCTATAATCAACATATAAGAACAAAAATTATGGACAACCAAGAGAATGCGAATTAAAAAGTAAAAGCGAAAGAAAGCCAGAAATGTTTAAATTTTCATAACAAGTTACTACTATATCATTTTTGTTTTAAAGCCTGATATAATACGCTGCCCCTTTGAAGCTTCACGTCCGTACTTGGGACGGTCGTTAATTATTTATCTTGTTTCAAAATTATTCTTTTAGCCATTACTCCTTTTCTGTATATCATTCCAATGCATTAACCTGTTTTAAGTAATCCTGGACTTTAAAAAATAGCTATTTGATCGACTAGAGTAAAGTACCTTATATTTTCCTGTTAGAACTTTTAGATATAAGCAAGCAAAAATAAAGCAAAACAAACAGAGAAACAGAAAATATGACGAAACCCAATAGCTTCCTATTTGTTAAAGTCGTTGCATTTCAGTGCAGTAACAAGCTGATATTTACATTAAGATAGATTTCTAATAATGGAGAAGTTTTTACTGTTTCTTTGTATGTTATTTACATGAGGAGAGCCCTAGATTCTTAGATTTACTTCAAATATTTTTATAAAAATTGACAGAAAAACAATTTATTTCTTATAAACATAATTTCGGAATTGTTAAGATAAATTCAATTTTTATTCAAGTGTTTTCTGTTTGGTGAAAACTTACATTTGAGGATAACATTTAAACTTTAGGAATTTCCAAAAAGAATGGATTCTTCTCATGAGAGAAACCAGCTGCCAAAAAGGAAATTGAGTGATGATTTTATGACAGATACGGACATCGTTGTATGCATGAATCATTCTTTAGTCAGTGAATCATCTTTTAATCAGTGATGTATTTGCAAATAAATGACAAAAAGTGTAAATGTTTGGATCCCTTGCATTAATTGCGAGTGTTCAGTAAACAAGATGTACAGACGTGTCCCAATCCCTTATTTATCTCCAAAGATAAATTTGATTTACATAATTTATAGTGCCCTCAACAGAATGCTACAACGCTGGAAATATCCGACATGGCTACACATTGCGCCATACATTCCAACGTGCAGAAACATATTTATTTACGAAAGTACGATGCGTTTAACTTGAAGAATTCTCACAATCCGCCTTTTGTGACCAACCGAATCGACGAGATCAATTGTTTTATCAATTAAAAATGTTTAACTTCACAATTTAATAGAAGTGTAATTTATATTATTCCAAACGGTCGCGGTGGCCAGGTGGTAAAATCTCGACTTTGCTTCCGGAGTGGGTTCAGGTTTGAGACCCAATTCCACAAAAAAACCATCGAAAGCGGATTTCTTGCACTTCAAATCCGTCGGGGATAAACTTCCTCCCGCTGGTGGGGTGGGAAAGTTTTGGGGGGAACTAGAGGTCAGACGTTGTCCTCGTCATCTGGCCGTGGTTCAAAATGTTGAGTTCCGTACCAAAATAACCATAGTTTTGCTTTAAAACGGGTCATTAATAAAGCAACATTTAGCATAAATAAAAACTGAGCATGCTATTTCCAAAGCTTTTCACCGTTGTGTTCGTTGCGCTTTCAAAACTCTCACATTTATCTGCATCTTTATGCAACGAATTGTACTGAAAGAAAGAGAAGTAGCGTTAAAGTTTCTTCCTTTAAAATATGTTTATTGTCATAACATTTCTAAACATTTTTTTTTAACTAATAACATTTCAATTAAAAAAATATATTATAGATTTTTAAAAAATAGCATTTGAATGCTGGTCAACTCGAGAGAATCGGCATCAATTTCTCGAGTTCGAATGAAATTAATACTGAACTAAATTTAAGTGGGAAAAAAAGAAATTTCAAATTCTTAGCAACACAATTTATATCCCTATACAAAGAAAGTCATTTGTAAAAGAGTTGAGGGGGATCCATTGAGTAATGTTTTGAAATCAAAGCGATAGCAAATTAAATCGAAAGATTTCCAGCAGATATCGCAAATAGAATGTAAGGGCGACCTGATTAAAATTGATTATATTAACACCATTTCTATTTTGGTGTGGAACCCGTGATTTGGCACAGTGGTCAGATGACGAAGATGACTTAAGAACCGGCATCTACCTCTCCAAGCTCCCACACCAGCGGAGGATTCTTTGGCCTCGACTGATTTAATCTGCACCGGACACTTTTTACTCGACTTTTCTTCCGTGGAACCGGGTCTCGAACCTGAAACTCTCCGGTTCCGAATCCGTTGTTTTGCCACCAGGCCCACAGGGTCAAAATCTTGAAATAGAACAATAAAAGAAGAAAAAGATGGTTTTGATACATATCAAAAATATTTTATGCATGTTTCATAACAAGGCGTCAAATGAATAATTAGATTTTACTTTTAACCTATTTTATTATACCTTGTGCCTCATTCCAAATGCATCGTTATTAATACATTACTCTCAACCTCTTACATCCTAAATTCCCTTTTGAAATGGTTATGCTTTTGTCAATTACTTAACTTTCTGTTTTTCTAAACCAGTTCTGTGTGCGCAAAAAAAGAATTAAAAAGCGGAACTTTAAAAAAGAAAGTCTTGGGTCGATACTTTCATTGAAGAAATATAAATAAATAACTTTTTAAAAGTGAGGCATGCAGAAATAATAAACAGAATTCTGTAGGCAAGACAGAATAGTAAGATAAAACATCTTCTTCATGTGGATGCACTCTGTGATGCTATTCACGCCGCATGGACTTGTTGGTGATGTCTCGACTTCGGAACGAGAGGGTTTCAAGTTCGAGACCCGATTTCCCTTACGTAAATAAGTTTAAGCGGATGTGGTGCAAGTTAAATCCGTCGGTACCAAACATCCTCCAGCAGGTGTGGTGCGAAAGTTCAGAAAAAGGCTGCCAGCTCAGGTGTTGTCTTGGACCTCTGACCATGGATTAAATTTCCGAGGTTTATCCCAATATAGCCGTAAGGTTGCTTATAAAAGAGGTAATAAACTAACTAATATTATCTAGTTGGGATTCTATTCCTACATAGATAGACTAAATTCTCAAATTAATTGTCTTATACTTATTCAAGAAACTATTGTAACTTAGTCGAAGATAGAATAAAAAAACTTAAAAAAATTATTATCTAAGAATAGATTTATTGGTTCTTAATTTCAAAAGGTGTTAAAAATGAATTTATACAAAACAGGTCCAGAGTAATTATATTTATTCAAAAAAAATCAAATTATCTTTCTTTCTTCCGTGTTCAGAGTTCCGAATTAAATATTTTGACGATGCAAAAGCAAGAACTTTTGTCCCGTAGTAAAAAAATTCCAGATCCAATGTTTTTAATCGATTGCAATTAAATTTATCTGCTGTTCATTTCAGTATTCCAATACAACCACTTTTCAAGGATTCTATCTCTGAAAGGGGAGAGACACGGAAGGGTGAGCGAATTTCGGGAAATCTTTATCATTCTTTAATCTTGATTTTTGCTCTTTTATATACTTATTTGTTCATTTCTTTTTCATGTGTATCGTGCCGTTTATGAGCGTATTATTTTAATTCAGTTTACGGGAAATCCGAGCTCATTTTGTCGTTAAATGTAAACATCTCCCTCCTTTCATCTTTTCTCTCACCCCTATTTTTAAGAATTAAACCCACCTGAATGCATACACAAAAGAGTGGAGGGTTTAATTTTTTTTATCGAACTGTATTTGAAAGCAACTTGAAAATAATAATCATTACGATAGCTAAAATAACAAAATAGTTATGGTTATTAATACCATT